>BHDV01063453.1:98669-132172 GCA_005406045.1 Adoxophyes honmai
CCTTTCCCAGAGTCGACTCTTACGACACCCACGGGAAGAAAGGGGGAGGTGCTATTCTAACCCGGCACCACACGGGAAATACTACTATAATTTTAATATGGTATAATTTACTCCAAGTCTTTATACCAATTTAAAACTGTATTCAAACAATCGAAATCAATTTCGACGCTTAGTAATTTGAAATCAGGCCCAATTTCGCTAACAAAGCTATCACAGCCCTGAGGTGTTGTCTCTTCACCATTTAGACACTCATAGTTTAGTACTGAAGTCAGCAGCAAATTACTTTAAAAAAATTAAATTAAAAACTTAAAATAATAGCCTGGTGAGTACATTATTTTTTCAAAATTAACACATTGACTGTTCACCATACTTCAGCAGATGGCATAATCACACTGGTGATGGTCATGGCAGCCAATGTTGTTAAGGTTCACCATATTTCGTTAAAAATTGTATTAAAACAAGTAATTTTGAACAGTAACTTGCATAATACACTCTGTGCGCCTCCTGGACAAGCACGAGCGACTGAACACATTCGGGCCGACAACAACGACAAGGAATGTCCTTTTATCAACCTAAGTCAACACCCCATAGGAACGCAGGAGCAAACATAAGATAAGCGACAAATCGCTAGCGCCATTCCAGAAATTATAGCCATAATACAATCCAATCTCCCCAATCTAAATTTAACAACTATGTACATAATAAATACAGTATAATAAAGTAATGAATTGGCAACATTAAACTTTTTTGATCCTTAGCCTTCCATTTTGTTGGTTATTGGTTTTAGAACAATACACTGACCGTTTTTTTTTTTCTAGGGTTTGTAGTTTATTTAACATTATTTTCTTAATTATGTAACTCCTGTACTACGGTGATTCTTTACATTAGTCTTATTTCAATAGAGAAAAAAGTTTTAAGTGACCACATGGCGTTTTTTAATTGTTACAAAATATGTTTTGTCTTACTGCTAAATACATTTTTATGTTTATGTTATGTATGCAGAATGCGAAATTTTTCGAGAATCATTCCTTTCAAAGCGACTTTAACGTTATTCTTAGGCTTCAACAAAGAACTCATGAGCTCGTGCCTAATTTTGTATGCTTTTTTAAGGTTCCATACCCAAAGGGTAAAAACGGGACCATATTACTGAGACTTCGCTGTCTGTTCTTGGCATTCATAATATTTTGGAAAAAGAAGAAACTAAAGGCAGCCTAAAAAATTTAAAATTCAGTAAGTAATGTTACCTTGCTCGGCGTGAAGTCTCCTTTGACGTACAGCTGTATGGGGCGGCGGAACCCCTTGCTGGCATGCTGCGGCACCCCAAGCACGCGGCACTTACTGAACCCCACTTCTGGGGACAGTAAGAACTCGCGGAACTTGTTGGGGAAGAGCTCGATCGAGTTGAAGTTTTCATAGATTGTGGGCTGAAAAAATATAAAGAAAACTATGTTTAAGCTTATTGTTAAAATAAATTATTTCTACTATTGAATCTTTATTCTGGTGACAGTCATTACCAGGGTGCGAAACTATTGTGCTCATGACAGTTGGTTCGGTCTCACATCGGGTTGGTTTCATGGGTTGGCGCACACTTCTAGTATATTTTTAGGGTTTTAAATTAAGAGATAAATAGGTTCAGGTGCTACCCTGCCGCCTAAAGCATATCCCAACCTTAATACCTTAGTCGCCTCTTGTGACATCCACAGAAGAAACGGAGATGTTTACAGACTTGTACAGAACGAAGTAAAGAATTAGTTCATCATTGAGTGGGGAATAACTTAAGATATTTACGTCGTTCGACGTAAAATTTAAACCAGGATAGTTTTGATTAGTGGATATGGATATTGATGCAAGTTGGTCTTAATGCCGGCGCACAAAGGCCACCGGCCACAGCTACAAACGCCACCACGAGAAGCTACACGCAGCTACAATAGTAGTTGAAGCGCGCGACAGCCACTTGTTTAATTCGTTGCAGGCCACAAGAAGCGAGCTGCGAAAATTGTAGCATATGACAGCCACCGGCGCGGGGTCAACCGTGTGCAGCGAGTCTACATAGAATGTGTGAAACATGGCGATGGCGGCGGTTTGAGGTTGTGGCCGGTGGCCCGTGTGCAATCGACCACAGATGATATATCTCATCATTTCCGTGATAATAATACTTCAGCAGTATCAACAGTCATGCTCACCGTTAAACGCTTCTTCTTCTTATAGCTGGCCCAGTTCTGTGCTTCGATGACGAGCTTCCCCCCGGGGCGCAGGTCGGCGAACATGCGGCGGAAGGCCCTCTTGAGGCCCGCGTCGCCCCAGTTCAGGTGCAGCCACTTGGTGGTCGACAGGCAGAGGATCAGGTCGAACTGGGGACACTCGGCAGACCCTACCGGCATGTCTTCCGGCGGGACGAAGTTGCCCTGGGGATTGATGATGACGAGATTAAACTTCGAGAATTTTTTATGTAGTTTTATTTAAACTAGTAATATTTACACCTAAATACATACATATATCACGCATTTGTTCCCAAATAGGGTAGGCAAAGTACACGAAACGCTAAAATGTTGAATGTTTTAAATTAGGAGGTACAATAGTGACAGGTTGCAAGTCGCCTAAAATATGCCTTAACCGCCTTCCTTCCTTCTTCTTCCCTAGTCGCCTCTTTCGACGTCCAAGGAAGAAATGGAGAGGAAATATTCTAAATCCACAATGGTACATCTAAATAATCATAAAAATGTTTTAGGTAACAGTTTGGAGTCCTATAGGATCTTTCTATTCCTGTTAAGAAGCATACATCCCGTGAGACAGCGATAAGTGCATCGCGAACATGAACAGAGTCGCGGGTAACAGCCAGCTATAAGATAAATGCATATGTAAATGCAAAAAGAGTGCATTTTGTTTCCTTTACCTGCTTAAACTGAACATTATGCGGGAATACAGGCGGCGTGGGCTCGGCGGTATTGCCCAGCGGGCCGTAGAGCATTGACATCGACATCGGAAAGTAGCACTGTCCCGAGTCTTGCTTCACGACCGCCTTGCGATTCTTCCGCGGCCTTCGCAGTTTCCTCGCGGGTAACTTCTTCGCGTCGTCGCCCTGTTTTTGAGACGATGCGGCGCAATCCTCGCACTTCTCTTCTGTGCATTTGTCGCATTCGCCCTTCTTATCATCTTCCACGTCCGGTTTTTTATCTGCTTCCGTCTTAGGTTCTGCGGGCACGGGAACGAACGAGCGGAGATTTTTTCTTGCTCTACCTGAAAGACAGAAATGTACGTATGTTGTTACAGAATAGGTAGTCTAATAAGTACTACGTACAGTCAAAGAATTTGATAACTGTTCCACTTTGTACCTTTTTTAAAAAATAACTCTGTGACATACCATACTATCAACTAATCAAAGCAATATGAGACTCATTATGAAAAGGTTCAAAGCGGCACGGGTATCAATTTCCTTGACTGTACATATGGTCTTTTCCAGGACATGTTTAGGCGTAAAATTGGTGTCTCTTTATACCGTTACGTGCTCGCCGTAGCCCTTTCACGAAGTCTCGCCGGCGTAGCGTACCTAAACTATGGAGTGGACGGCCCCTAATGTAGTTAAATATTAATTTTAGTGGAACAGTATGCTACATCCTTAGCACGCCTACGCCTATGACTGCTATTGCGTTGCACAATATCGTTCTACAGAATAATTTTCTTGCGAAATACTTCCTTGTTACGAGCTTAGACTTGTTCAACTGTCCACAATATCAAAGAAATCTAAAAATCATGGAGTTTAATTCACATGTCATTTACGACTTCTCACTACGCTATTCGACGTCGACCTTGGCAAGATTTTAAGTAGTTAAAGTGCGCGCATCGCTTTTTCCATGGATTTGTATTACCTGCCTTTTTCATTTACCTGATAAAAGCGATTCGCGAATCACCCTTACTACTTATCTTAGAGAAAAATCCCCACTAGAAAAAATCTTGCCATCTAACTTGTCAGGGATTATAACTGCAGTAACTAAATTTAAACTAGCTCTTAACTTTGTACAAAAAAAAAATTGTATGTTAAGTTAACAATTAACAGGTAGCACTAGTTGCAAAACATAGCTTCAAGCCCAATTTAAAGTAATTAATGAAAATACAAAAAAAAAAATGATTATACCAAAACAAAAAAGAAACAAATTGTCAAATCGACCCTATAACATTTTAGACTTTCTATTTAACTTTTAAAAACCATCAGAATGTGCAAATAATACTTACCAATAAGAACTGGATCAATGTCTATTCCAACCACAGACCTGGCACCCAATGTCCGGGCGACAGCGATGGAGATGTGACCAACATTACACCCAATGTCCAAGACATCCTTATGTTGGAACAGGTGCCGATGCATCTCAAATACTTGCAGACGGACATCCATTTGTGCATTCAAGTTGCGGTAACCATAATACCTGAAAGATTGAGCAGATTACTAATTTGAATTGCTGATTGGTATTTTTTTCACCAAGAGCACACAAAGGAGAGGGATTTATTTATTTGATGTTTATACCAGTGTATGTTGGTTCTTGTCGTGTCATAGCTCTCAAATAGATAATCCGATTTTGGTGGGGTGTCTTTCATTCAAAAACCTTGTGGTAGATTTTACATTTCAACTAAATTAGTGTAGTTTTTATGATATTGAAATTTGAAATAAAAATGTTGAGTATTTTTGAAACTTTGAGAGTTGGTTATTTCAAAACTTTAATTTTACAAGTTTTTGTTTCAAGCGTGAAACAACCATTTTATGCCACTGTTTGCAATGGTGGTGTCCCCTGAATCATGAGATTGTAAAAGATTGTGGTGTCTCCTGATTTATAGGACTGATATTTACATATACAAGACACACACATAACTATCACAGCTGTATTCCCAAAGAGTACCTTGTACTTATAGGCAGAGCACAAAATGACTTGGCTGATTAAATTTTCAAACCATTTTTAGAAGTTCTAGGTTTCAAGTTAGATATGAACCTCATGTGTCAGTTGTCCTTCTCAACCACTTTCTGGTAAATTTATATTAAACATCAATAGAACATTAAAAAATGCATCATTTTGAAGGATAAATAAACCATTACAAAAATAGCAAACCTACCATTGAAGAGACTTACCTATCATAGTTTCCATACTGATATCTTGAATTCTTAGCATGAAACGTGGGCAACTTTTGTTCACCCTCAGTCTTACTCTGTTTGTGAGGTGAGATGGGGCGTTCAGGAGGCGCCTTGCGAGGCTGCGGCCGCGCGCGCATCCAAGAGCCTGGCTGTGGCACCACAGGGCTCACTATCTTATCCAAAGAATCCATCCGACGCAACTTCTTACAATCTTTGCCCTTCTGAGCATTCTCACTTTCACTGCAAGACCTCTTTCTAGATTTAGACGTTGATGGTTCTGGTGGAAGAGGCTCCTTAATACCTTCTGATTTATCATCTTTGATCTTAACATCCACTTGTGCATTATCCACATTCTCAGTGGTCCGCCGCCTCAGTCGGGGCTTCTTACGTGGCTTGCGCTGTTGCATTTCTAGCCGCTTCTCATATTCATCATTATCTAATGGCTCCATGAGATTCAGTGGATCTCTAATATTAGGCGGAATGATAACATCTATTTTGGCTTTGTGCCGAGGAGGTGTAGGCAGAGGCGATGATTCTGGAGTCACCGCATTCATTGCCCTGTTTATATCTTCATCTTGTAGACTGTTTAGATTCAGAGGGTCAGATATGTTACCTCCTAACAGAAACTTAGTAGGTGGAATGAACGCCTCCTTGCGAGGTCTTTTATATGGAAGAAAGAACTTTGATATGGAAGGGAAACTTTGTGCTCTTTTCCTGGCTTGTTTGAATTTAGTGCCCGCGTAGTGAATTCTACGCACAGCACTCCGATCGGAGTTGTCTTTAGAGGGTACATGTCCTTTTTTACCGTGTCGAAATTTTTTCTTCCCCTTCTTTCCCACACCTGCAGGATTATCGCCATCTTTCACAGTGCTGGTATCGCTTACAGACTGGTTCGCGGAAATATTCACAGAAGACTCCGTGGTATCCACGATTTCACTTTCAGATACCTCACCACCCGGTTCATTTTCAGCGTTCTCAACATCACACTTGCTCACAGGAGCGTCAGTATTATCTTCAAGACTACCCATCGCACGTTAACAGTAACTAATCACAATCTTACATGTTAAAATAAAGATATTTTAAAACTTGAATTTACCGCCATTGGGGTTCTCTGCAGAATGTGCAAGGCCTTCCATCCGTCACTGTTATAAACAGGTTAACAATGCCGTTTGTTATTGTTAAGGGAGATGGATTTTGAGTGTTTTAATTCGTATTACTCACAAAACTGGAATTTAAGTTGTATTTCACTAAATAATAAAAACTCACAACAGCGTTACGTTAAAAACAACACACTTTCCAATTAATTCGCACCACACGCAAACCAGCAGATATGACAATTTCGACAATTTGTTCTGGTTCTCGTCAAGCTGACCATATCAAATAAATATTTCATAGACATGTCTCATTGGTCAGTAAGAGACTGATTGAAATGAAAAGACCAATAGTGTGCATCTTTGTAAATGTTTTACCGACAGAAAACGTAGTATACCGACTAGATTGTTGCCAGTAGAAACGTCATCATCAAAACACAAACACACATAGGATTAAAGGATTAAATAAACTTTTAAGGAATAAATACGTATTTTATTTTTTAGTATTTTTAAGTGAAGTCTGGCATGATTATAGATTACTGAAATAAAATTCCTTAGAGTCACAGAGTTGTTACGACAATATTTACAACAATATGCGTATTTATCCACTGGCAATATTTGAAATGCGCTTTTGCTCTGCTCACGGATTTCATGGAACCATTTACTTACGGGTTTTCTTGGAATGAAATCACGTTACACGAATCTTTAAATCGCAAGAACGGCGTTCTCATGCAATCACCTCACAATAATATTGGTTTGTTTTTACGTAGGCCGGTTCTGTCAAACCAAGACTGGCATTGATGTTCTTAAAAATCCTCCCAACACTTTCGTAACTGACAACACTTATGAAGCGTCATTTTTGAATTTTGAAAAAGAAACGTCCGTTGTGTTGTGATATTCACCATCAAAGTTGAACAACAATCGCTTGTTTAACGGGTTAATTTAATAAGTTTTATGTAATTTTCAAGTGAGTATTTAGTGCATTTCAGTGTATAAAGTGTCAAAATTGATAAATTACCACAATAAGTGTTTATTTATGTCCGTGTTGCTCAATTCGTAGAGAATACGGTTTAGTGCGATGTTTTATGTTATGGTTGCAATGATTTTGCGTCGTCAATAAATTCAGTACATAATACAGTTCATTTAGTTAGTGCAGTTTGATATCCTTGTTAATGTTTTAATTTATCAGAATTAATGGTTTCAAGTTTTTCAGTGTTGTATGCTATATTTGATTTCTTAGTGTGTCACTTAATTGAAGGATTAATTTAGTCATGTGGTGTTAAATGGACAGACTAAATTTAGACTACTATTAAATATGTTTAAGATTATATTTCTTTATCGTATCAATCGATATGATAAATCTTCTTCTTCTTGGATAATTTACTTTGTCTGGCCAACTATGTATAATTTATTTGTTTGGTTTCCAGGGACTTTGTAAGAGCAAGTACTGTTCTTTTATAGCTGGCATATTTTTTTACAAAGGTAATTACTTATACTTATATCTATTTTGTTTGTAACTGTTTAAAGTTAACCTAAATCTATTCTAGAAGTGGCTGCGAAGTGTAATCTAGTCATAGTCATGGTTTTGTCTATTTCACGTTTTGTGTGCTCTGCCTACCTCATTTGGGAACACAGTCGTGATTCTATGTATGTATGTAAATAATCCATCCCATAAATATTGTGGTGCTAGGCACTGACTTCCCTTTAGTGTTGATGACATAATTATATTGTATGTAAATTTCATTTTTACTAAGAACTTACTTTCCTCACTTATACCTAATTTCCTTAGTTTTATGTTACTTGAATTTTAATTCTTATCATTTAAAATTGATCACAATTTTTATGTTATTGTGATAACACTGTTGTGATAACAAAATAAGAATTTTAAAGTAGTTAGTTTATTGATTTTAAAATCAGCATTCTGGTGAATAATTTACTAAATCTTATATTCCAGATGTCAAGAATACCAAAGTTGCCAGTATCAACAGCAAAAGAAAATAGACCTGGTCTTCTCAACAAACGTCCTATATCAAGGGCAATAGTCAATGGCCTTAGTGATGCAGACAAGAAGAATTTATTACTAAATCATGGCAAAACAAATGATGCTGACAAAAAGACTTTATTACAAAATAACATTAAACCAGCTGTTACTAATGGGCCAACATCATCATTGACTGGAGCACGCCTGAAGAGGACTGCGTCTGCTCCTGCACCAGGAACTGCCCCAGCGAAAGTAACCAAAGTGGAAAGGAAACCCACCGTAGCACCTAAGATACCACCATATGACTATAAAGCAAGATTTAATGACTTGCTTGAGAAGCATAAGGTGATTAAAAATGAATTGATTGATTTAAAAGATAAGCACACCGAAGTTTCTGATGACTATGAAAAGATCAAAGAATCTGGTGAGAGCAGTGCAAGAGAGAGAGACATGTTAAAAGACAAGCTGCTGAATACTCTAAACGACTTGAGAGAAAGGACAACTGCATTAGAAAGCATTAAACTTGACTATGAAATACAGAAACGGGAGAATGAGGAATTGGTGCATAAAACAAAAGTTCTAGCTGAAGTGACTTTCAATTTAAATAAGAAGACATCTGAGTTTGACACTCTTGAAGAGGAATTCAAGGATCTGACCAGGCGTCACAATGTTCTCCAGGAAGAGAACAAGATACTCAAAGAAAAATCGGACAAACTTGCTACCTTATCTTTTGATTATGATAAACTGACAGTTGATTATGAAGAAGCAAAGAATAAAATACTGAAGTATGAAACTGATGTAGAAAAATTGCAGAACATATTAGCAGGCATGTACCAGGGTCAAAGGGACCTGCGTAACACCATCCAAGATCTAAAGGGCAATATTAGAGTTTACTGCAGGGTGCGTCCACCACTGGATTCAGAGGCGTCAAAACCATTGTTCAACCTCAATGTTGTTGATGCCTGTACAATCGAAGTGGAAAAGGTGGAGTTGAACTCCATGTCCCAATCTACAAGAAAAGGAAAATCTCAACATACTTTCAGCTTTGATGGTATATTTACTCCCCACTCTACACAGGAAACAGTATTCAACGAAGTTTCCAATATGATCCAGTCCGCACTTGATGGGTACAATGTATGTATCTTTGCATATGGTCAAACTGGCTCAGGTAAAACTTACACCATGGAAGGTGGTTGTGGGTCTGAGCAGTATGGTATAATACCACGGGCATTCAACTTCATGTTCACATGTATGGAAGATCTGAAGAGAATGGGTTGGCAGTTAAGCATAACAGCTTCTTTTCTGGAAATATACAATGAAATAATATATGATTTATTGAACTCCTGCAAAGATCAATTGAGTCATGACATCAAAATGGTTAACTCCAAAGGCACTGACCTATATGTTTCAAACTTAAAAGAAGAAGAGGTGAAGAGCTCACATGATTTCATCAAATTGATGATATTCGCCCAACGTAACAGACAAACGGCCGCCACATTAAACAACGAGCGCAGTTCGAGATCTCACTCGGTTACACAAATAAAGATTTCTGCAATCAACGAAAAACGTAAAGAAAAATACACAAGCCACCTGAATTTAGTAGACCTGGCTGGTTCAGAGAGTGGGAAGACTACCCAGAGAATGGATGAGACAAAACACATAAACCGGTCTTTGTCAGAGCTATCCAAAGTTATCTTGTCTCTACAGACCAACCAGGCTCATATTCCATACAGGAATTCAAAGCTGACTCATCTCCTGATGCCTAGTCTCGGTGGCAATTCTAAAACGCTCATGTTGGTCAATATCAACCAATTCGATGAATGCTTCGGCGAGACTCTCAACTCCCTGCGCTTTGCCACCAAGGTCAACAGCTGCCGAACAGTCAAAGCCAAGAAGAATCTAACTATGGTTGACACATAATTTTTGTTAGTCTACTTTATTGACATTTTATTGTATGTAATTGTAATTGTAAAACATTAATGTGTCTAATGCATTTGAAATTTATTCTTTTATAGAAGAAGCATTTGGACCCCATAGTTTGTAGAAGAGGTTTTAATGTTTGTTAATAGGGCATTAGATATCTAGATACGCCAAATTGTTGATAGTTGCAAAATAGTATTAAATTAAAATACTGATGAGTGCCAACATCTTCTTATCGCCGCTAACAATGAATGGTCAATATATTTCATAATGAGATATAGATATAGTGTGATGTATCTAACGCTGAGCACTAGAATTTTTGCTTTAGTTGTCTAAACACTTTACTTGGTAAATACGAATAATAATTATGTCGTTTCTGTAATCATCGTTATTAATGTTAATATATGTATTGATAAATAATAATTAATTGTTTCATTTGATATTGTGTATATGTTTAAGGAAATGTGTCATTCAGGCATTCTATACAATACCTAGGAAATGTATAGATTACTGGTGTCGTTCAGGCAATGTATTTAATGCTATTCAAAGTTTGAACTGTTTTACACTTTACCTAGGAAATGTATGTGTTTAGAATGCCGGTTGAAGCATAAGCAATGAATGTATGTAAATAATCGATTTTCTTCTCTATTTAGATAGGTTAGGTTAGGTTCCGACTGACACTACGAACGCGTTGCAACTTGTTTACGAGGTAGTCGGGGTACGGGTAGTCCCGTACGCCGCGCACGCGTCTCTTTCCCGTGGTCGTTCATTATACACATTACACATGATGAGCCATTTGATACAATACCTGGGCAATGTATGTAATGAATGAATGAACCGTATTATACATACATTGGCAGTTACAAAGAGACATCAAATTTGCCTATAGATGGCAAGGCGTCTACTTTAACCTTTTGACCGCCAAGGCGCGAAGTGAAACGCTGTGCTCCTAACGCCAAAGACGTGAGTCGGCTCTTAGATAATGCTTGTTTTTTTTCGAATGGTGCTGTATTATTTTATTTAAATTAGGTATAAAATAACTTACACTACCTATAAATAAAGTAAACCTAAAAAAAATGTTGCAGCATTTTATATTTCAGTTCTTTCGCAATAACTTTGACGCACCATTTAACGTCGTGGCGTCACGGGCACTGACTTGCGATGACGTGATATGGCGTCTTTGGCGGTCAAAAGGTTAATTATAGATGCGTATCTAATTCTATCAACGCGCAAGTATTAGATAACAGCGACATCTAGCAGTCTTCAATGTACCTACATACTAACCTACGTAGCTTGATGTAGTGAATAAAATTAATGTCTGGCTGATTCTACTGTGCAACTGTAAATTAGTACTAGTTTCAAAGATGGCGCTACTAGTCCTGTGTAGATTTTAGTGGTAAATATTTGCGTCTCTAAAAATCGCCATCTATTATGATTAAAGGAAGTGCATAGTTTCATTTCTAGACTGTAGATGGCTATGGTAATATGCCAGTCACAATGTTTTTTATTAGTTTTTGTCATTTTGTGTGGCAGGTTTAGTGTAGGTAGGTAATATTACAACATAAGTGGTTGAATGAAATTATTTCTATGCTTAGTTAATTTATAGAAATAGTGAATCAAAGTGTAGTCTACACATTTTCACTAATTAAAAAATAGCTGGTGTGGTCAATGTCAGTTTGGACATACATATATATTTTTTTATTTATCATTTAATTTTGTTGTCTTGGATTAAACTTGTTTTACAAAAAAAAAACAACAGAATAAGAGTTATGTTTTTTATTATAATACAAAATAGGACTAGATCAAGCAATAATCGCAATTCTCTCAATTCACAAATAGCATTGAATTTTGTGTACATCTCGTTGCGGCATCTCGGGCGCTCGGAGACAGCTCAGAGCGAGCGGCGACGGCGTCGCGGGCGAATCCAGAGGCCTTCAGCGCGGCGTTCAGCGCGACACGTCGGGCTCCGCCGCCGCGGCGGCGAGGCTGGCCGTCTCTATTATGTCTATCAGTCTATCCAATCCGAAAAGAAATCCTTCTTCGTGGTTGCCTTGCTGCCAAGGCGCGCGGTGGGTCACTTCAGCCTCCTCCGGCACCCGCCGAGTCTTGGCGAAGTCTATCAGCCAAGCTCCGGCGCGCTCCTCATCGTAAATGATGAAAATGCTGCTCCCGACGATCTCATGTTTCTTGAAGAAATCTGAACGTTCAAAGAGGTCTCGGATTTCGCGAAGGCGGGCAGCGATCTGGCGGCGAGCGCGGTCGCTAGTACCAAGGAAGCGGGCCACTGTTGATGCGAGTTGGTGCGGCTCGCGGACGTTCTGAAGGTCCGTGAGTGGAGGCTCGCCCGGGAGCTTGACGGCTTCGATGCGGAAGCCCTGCTCGGCGGACGACGAGCGCTGCTCGCGGAACTGCATGTAGCGCAGCTTGGTGACGGCGCGCGCGGCGTGCTCGGCCTCGGTGGGCGCAGCCGGGTCGAGGCGCACCATCTTCTCGTACAAGTCGGCGCGGGCACGCGCGTTGCTGACCTCGTCCTCGAGGAACGTGCGGGTCCCCATCTTGACGTCCATGACGTGGGGGTCACGGAAGCCGTGGAGCAGGTCCTGAAGCTCTATGAAGCTCTCGCCGCCGTACTCGAGTTCGCGGTAGTAGCGCGGGATGGCGGCGCGCATGTGCGGGCAGGCGGCCAGGGCCTCGTAGGCGTCGCGCTCGGGGTTGTGGCGCGGGTGGTCGCCGGCGGCGCGGCGCTTCCACACCGTGCCGGGGCCCGCGGGCGCCAGCGAGCCCGGGTGGCCCGCCAGCTGGAACCATTCCGAGGAACGGGACTTCAGCAGAGCATCCGACGCGGGCGCCGATAACTCTAGCGCATTCTGGGGAAAAAGAAGTTGATGGTTAAAACTCTGTTCGAAGTGCTCACTGTACGGTTGAATGTTAAATGTATTTAAAACCATTAAATTATAGGTACATTAAGTAATTAATTAAGAAAATTACATTAACTGTTACGAATAGAATGTAGTAAAAAAAATTGACTAGCTACTCTGACTAAAAAAATATTTCAGTTTTTCCATATATAAATAAACAATACTTACAATAGCTAAGAACTTGAGCAATTCCGAAGGCTGCGCCGGCGAGGCCGGGGTCGCGCTGGCTTCGGGCGAGGAGCGGCGCCAGCGTTTGAAGAGGACGCCTTCCTCCTTGCCGCGCCAGCGGTCCTCATCCTTGCCAGGCACAGCGACCTGTGGACAACCAAACACACACGTTCAAGCACCAGTTCAATTTTCACAAAACACTTTTACACAATTTTCAGGAAGCACTTCAGGAAATCCACGTTTGAATGAAACGTACCGCAATAATTTTATTTGCGGCATAGAGTAGTCCGCCGGGGCCGAGGCGGCTCAGCACCGACTGGCGGGAAACACTGTTCATCTTGCTGGTGACAGTCATGGCGTGCGTGGGCGGTGAAGGCGCGAACGCGAGTGAGCGGTAAGTAATCAGAGCAAAACTGCGGGCAGCGAGCGACGTGAGCGAGCGACTGCTGGCCTGCGAGTGATGCTCGGTGGGAGCGCCGGCGCGTATTTATAGAGGCCTCGGCTTTCTCGTGACGTAGGATGCTCCTCCGCCCGCGCTTCGTCTCAAGAGTTTTCCTGGCGCCTCGTATTTTTCACGAATGCCTACACATACCTCAAACTGCATTAATTGGCCCGCCTCCGACTCGGACGCTCGTTAGATTGCCAGCTAAGGTTTTTTACGTTTGGTTATAATATCTGCCCTCCGATTTTAGCAATCGGAAGTTAATCTTAGCACACTGGGATTGGACTACTGCAAACAACAGTTTTAGCAATTCTTTATCTGCTTGCTCGTTTGCCTATCAAACAAACGTGGATTAAGAGCTATAAACGAGACTATTTTTAAAAAAGTTTCAAGAATTAGCAAATTATACCTAATTGAGCAATTTTAGGTAATTTAATTTATGGATGTGTATTGCTAGTTCATGATCATGTCAGATCATTGTGGCTGAGGTTGTTTACTACTAGGAAAGTCGTTATTTTTTACAGTGGGTTTTCTTCAAATAAAAATAGAAAAAGTACCTAACTTACTTAATGCCAAAATGTAACACTACATTTTGTTGAAAAAATAAGGACAGAATTATTTTTAATATTTTGTTCTCATACCAACAGGGTGCAATCGTTATTAGGTAGGTACTTAATTATTATGTTTTTTGTCCTATCCAAGCAACTCTCTAAAAATATGTGAAGTCTCAAGTCATAGGTATAGAGCATATTCATTCATAAACATTGGCCAACTAAGTATTTGGTAAAAACTTATCCTCGTTATGGATGATATTATTTACTAAATGGATAATTACATAGCTACGTATTGGGTTTTTCAATAAAGCTGTGACAGTGAAGTGACCGCGCAAAAAGAGCGTGTTTAGGAAAAATGGCATTTGAATTGATTTAATGAATTAACATTATTTTCTCAGCTAAACATTTACCTTTTTAAAACATTTACAACTCCTTACTTTAATAGAAGCGATGACATGCTCTAAATAATGATCCCCGCTCAGGCTCGTGGCTTGTCCAACAGGTTTCCATTGCTGTCCAGTGCGGTAATGCAGCCATTGTAATGGGAACCTTTCGACCAGGCACGATTCAGATGGGAGATATTCAGTTTTAAGGTTTTGACGAATAAGTTTGTAAAATTGTATAACATAGGTATTAAAAAAACCTTACGTTTTTCTATACCATAAAGAAGGTAAACGAGCAAATGGGTCACTTGATGTCAAACGATCACCATCGCCCATTGTCATCCGCATTGCCAGACAGATTGCAGTTGCGTTGCCAACCTAAGGTGTCAATGTAAAGCCTCATGTGACAGTAATTCTACCAGCTGTCTTACCGGAACACAATAGTGCGAGCACTGCTGCATTACGGCAGCGTGTGAAATGGTGGCAGCGATCAGAATGGACCCTGCCCGAGGACCTACCACTCGCAAAAGGACATTGCAGTTAAGTATACACTTTACTTATAGCTTGAGGAATGCCTCCTTCAACAGTGGAAGACTTTTGGCTCGAACATTGCCACGTTTTCAACCATTAAAGCCAACAAGGAAAGAGGATTAAGTATGTCGCAGCCACCCGCAACGCATTCTCTGTACGGCAAGTAATAAAGTTCTTATAGCTCGTAAAGTCGTTCTAGAAACACGGAGTGATACTAATGAATGACAATAGCGCTCACTGTGTATTTTATGAGCCAGCTAGGGTTATCAACTGTCATATACGACTTGCCTCCAGGATTCGGGAAACATCGGTTAATCTATGTGGTTTACCTATGTATCAAAATGAATGGAAATATTAGCAAAATACAGCGATTTTCTCCGCATAGTATTCGCTTATCGTCAGCCCTAGGAATTATGTTTTTTTTTCTATTTTTAAAAGTAGTGTCTTCGATCTACCTCCACAACAAAGTTTCGCCGTAATCGGTTCAGTGGTTGAAGTGTTATAAGGTAACAGACAGCCTTTCTGGCTAACCAACTTTCCCATTTACCTAGTAGAAGACATATTCAACAATTACTAATTAAGTAAGCAGCTACAACATTTGGAAAAATAATCCAAATATTTTTCTATGTTAGGAGGTACCTACCCGAACCCAGCGCATGACGTCAAAGGACTCTATCTACGTTGCGACGCAGCGCAGGCGCAAGCATGACGCCGCCAGGGCTGACGCGGTCACGAACTAGCTCACAATGCAAGTACTGCCACTAGGGACGTGACGTAGACGAACTCGTGTAGCGTAAACGCATTATCTTGTCGCTAATCACTCACTAATAGCGGTTGTGCTTTTGTATTGCTCTCAATTTAAACGTAGGAATCACAAATGTGACGGACTATTTGTAAAATAGTCTACTCGTTTGTTGCTAGTACATTACCGAATTACATTACCAGCAATATACAAGGAAAAAATATCTTCACACAAAATTAGGTAAGGTGTAGAGGATCCTCCTGACACCCGAGCATTAACTTACATCACTTGCCACCACGGACGAATGTGCTTTACAAAGCATTAAACTGTTTTGGCCGTTACGGACGAGAACTTCCATCTTAAATTAAATATAAACCAGGGGTTTTCGGGAATTTCACTAAAACAAATGTGTTTTGCTATTATTTGACGAAGTGAAATCGCACATTCGCGTTTAGATATTTTTTGTCTTTTGTAAAGGACACCCGGCCATTAGACATAAATACAGTGTGTTACCGGCGTGCGGGCATTTATTAAAACTGACGATAATGTATCAAATTAGCAATCATTTGCAAGTATTAGCATATCACAATTATTTCAAATAAAGCCACAAATGCAATTCTTCCATTTTCTGAGTCTTCAATGTATGCGTAACTTAACTTCACTTAACTTCCAGTTAATACTAAGATGACATTAGATTTGTCATTTTGTGACAGAAACTTTAATGTACATTGCTTGCAATTAAACTTTTCTTAGAAAAGTAACGCAATTTGAAATTTTGTTTTTTAATGCAATTAAGTTAATGGGTAGATTAACAAACCGCATCTCTTAACACTGCTTCAAGAAATGCCCGCACGTCGGTAACACACTGTATATTAATACAGTAAATAAAAAAAAATATCCAAATAATTATGTAATTACAAAGTAATGTAACAAAAATGCGTTTTAACGCTGAACAAAAATACGCCTGTACTTTCAAACGAAATAGGCAAAGCATACAAAAAAATATATAACCAAAATCATGACTATTCCACGCTTTGTAGCCACTTTTAGCATAATTTTAGGTTGAAACATTGGTGAATACGGTGGTGACAGGTTGCCAGCTCTTTGTCTAAAACATACCTATTTTCCAAGTCGCCCCCCGCGACATTAATGGAAGAAATGGAAGGGTGCTATTCTAAGCCCGACACCACACGAGTACCTAAACCCAATTACTACATGTGCAAAATTAATATTAAATAAATACAATAATTAAAGGAATATAAAAGAAACGTACACTATCTGTAGTTCAGAGGTTGAAACTGATTTTTATAAGATCAATCCTTATACTTTAAACTGGTCTAACGACCTAAGTGCCTTTCTATAGGTTTAATGTATTTACGAAGGCATATCTACTCAATAGTTATTTTTTTCTTGGTAAAACGACATGATTTCGAAAGCAGGTATATTTGTAAAAGAAATCCTATAAATATCTACATCAAAACAAGTTAATTTAACCATACATATTAACTTTTAGTGGCCGCGCCGGCCATCTGCCGCCATTATCGTGAACTTCTGAGCACGTGTCACGAAAATGGTGGATTCTAGTTCAAATATTTCTGCCAATAACCAAAGACCAACTATCGCCATTGCTCAAATTTCATTGGTTGGAAGCACTCGCTGGTCTAAAACTGTTTTAGCGCGGAAATACAAACACTCGAGAATTGATGCTACCTAAAGGCCGGTCGTCCGTGTTAGAACTAAGATGCCGAGAAATGCTCGGCCTTAACGCTATGGTTTATTTAGCACTTTTTAAAGGACGCGAGGTGTCAGGAGGATATTTTTCTTTGCACTTTACCGATTACATTTCCAGTTTTGCACGCGCATGTAAATATTCTGCCTACATTACCCGGTTTTGTTCAAACCAGTGAGATTCTCCGAGTAGTGCAAATAAATACCTTCGTAATATGGGTCATCTTTTGGCAATTTTGGCATGAAGGGTATGAATGTTTTTAACCGCAGCCAACGCGAGGTTTTTATTTATTATTGACTTGAAGAATTTCTTTGGTTTTGTACAGGACTATTTTTAACCATACCCTATTGTGAGAATCACCTGCGGTGAGAATTGTTACATTCTCGTAATCTCGTACCATATTTATTTGAATGATTATTCAAAGGGTAATATGCAAAGAAAAATGTGTGACTATTCTCGTAAATAGTTCATTACTTTAAATTGTAATAACATAATAAAATTAATGCATTTTTTAAATTTGTACCTAGCTACGTACAGATAAAACAAATCAGACCATATTATTAGTATCATCTATTCCTACTCGTTAATCGACTAAATCTTTTCATATAGATGATAATTCGCAATACAAGAATCCAATTGATTAATCATGTGGGTGCATAAATGAAATATTTTTCGTGTCCTTTCGATTTTCCTGTAACTGACGCATCATTCATGAAAGTGTTTTCCTGTCCGCCTTAGGAAACTTTACGGCCAGGATTATTTTATGACTTGTTGAATTCAATGACCAGCAGCGTGATTTGAATATACTTAATATGATTACTTATCATTTTTAACAGGAAAAATGTTACATGTAGTCGGAAGTAGACAATTTTTTTCTTCTTAAACCTAGTGCTCGCAACCCTACCGAATACAATAATTATGTATAAGCTATTTCTATTTTCAATTTGTGTTTATCTAATAGTAGGGGAAAGTAGTACGAGTTGATCCCTTGGGGTAAGATGATTATTAGCAATTGCACTGAAACCACTAACGCCATCTAGTGTATTTCACTGTCAAAACATAGGTCCGGGCACCCCCGCGCCTCAGTCAAATCGCAATGGCCGCGTGAGCGATACGTCGATATTGACAAGAAAAATTAAAAATTGTGTACGGCTGATTTAAGGTAGGCATGACTTTGAGCTTATATTACTTTTATTCAAACAATGTTAAATGTCATTACTTTCATGTTTGTGGCTTTCTATTATTCTTAATTTTAGTATTTGAGCCATATGAAAATAGCCACGTGCTTGTAGGTTATGGTAATGAACATTGAAGAAAAAAGTGGGACTTGGGTCAAGATGATTCCTTTCTATATGGACGAGATGATCCCTGGGGATTATAAGGAGATTATAAGGAGAGATAATTTAAGTTCGTTATTCGACACTAAATGTTATTTTATGCTACTGTTTTGATTGATCTCATTACGATTAATGTATCTGATACAAATTAATAACTAAAGAAGACTGTTTTATTTTTGTTTTTAAGATTTGTGACCTTTCAAGTCATTAGACTGTTGATTTTGTTAATTTTATTACCTTACATAACATTATAAGTAAGATGTAACAATATTTTAAATAAAGAATATTATGTTTAAATATTGGGTATATTTGTTTTTATAACATTTTCTCCATAAATATATTTGTTTACTCGGAATGGGGGTAAGATGATCATAGGGATCATCTTACCCATAGGTGTGTACAAGATGATTACTTTGTAAGGTTTTTTAAAAAAGGTGATATTTTGATGAAACATCAGTTAATTTCTGGTTTTGAGTATTAGGAAAGTTGAATAGATAAATATACTAGTAATAATTGCCTTTATTGTTGTTTTAATATGAAAAGAAACGCATTTTACATAGATTCCGGCTTAACGGGATCATCTCGTACTACTTTCCCCCACCTACTGCTTCTACATCTACACATGCTGTAATAAGTCTATTGGAATAGTTTCTATAGTACCTAACTCTCACCAAAAATACAGCTGACAAGTACAATATTAAATTAAAAGGGTGTCCTACCTGATCGTTATTAGGACCACATTCTTATTTCTTTCTCACTATAAATAACGCGATCCGAGGCTCTGGTCCTTCCTTATCATGTTACGGCTAATGGCCAATAAGGGCCCCGACCGAGAAATTCCTAATTTTATTTCACCGTTAATCCATAAAACATAAAAGTTGGAATGCAGGAGACATAAGAGTACCTAATGATTGTATGCCTGCTATAACCAGCGATTGGTCATAAAGTGTATACAATATGAACTTAAACACACATAGAGCCTAATGTGTTGGCTGATAAGACGAGATAATTAAGTAGACATATCCATATAATCCGCGATAATAGAATAGCGAGTGGTCAAAATATTTTTTACCACGAATTGTGAAACATTTTATATATCCTCTGTAAGAACAATACATTACAGATGCAGGAACGCAATGGTAATACTTGCATAGCAAATTTTAGATTCACCCCTTCCGCTGCATAGGACAGGTCAGGGTCATAGCTGTTAAGGAGCAGTTAGTTGGTTTATAAGCGTTATGAAAAATGAAACTTTTAAGTGTCGAAATTCAAAACTTTCGTGTTTATTTGTAACTAGCTTTTGCCCGCGGCTCCGCTCGCGTTAAATTCGGGGTATCACAGAAGAGATAGCACACATACCAATTTTATAGCTTCCTACATTGAAAACTTCCACTCCTCACTTTAGGGAAATGGGGGGATTTTGAAGAGACAAAATGTAGCCTATGTCACTCTCCATGCCCTAAACTATCTCTACCTAAAAAATCACGTCAATCCATCCCTCCGTTTAGCCGTGAAAGACGGACAAACAAACAAACAAACAAACACACTTTCACATTTATATATTGGTACGGATTTATGTCTATTAATCCGTCGTACCTAAACTCTATAGTATGTAGCTTTAGCTTGCACGGACAATTTTTTATCTCTTCAACTGTAGTATTCTGTCCAATTTGATATCACAACCTGTAGGTACACGTCCCTAATAGATGAGTGCAATGTGTTAATGTTTATTCTTAAAATAAACGTGATTACTGATTAGGTACGTGCTTTTAGATAATATACTCATCATGATGTTGGTAGTGACGCTACATCAACTGTAGGCCGATCAACGCCACACTTAAAGGAGACCTGTGTTATGCTGGATTGTTGTTGATGATGTTAGGTTTGTCCAGAAGACAATGAATTGACATTTTCAAGGCAAATCCACTAATGATGACCAAGAACTTTCAGGCAGCTATTTTTTTTTTAAACTTAATCCCCCTTAAGAAAGTGCAGTGCCGCATATCTAGTGCATTATGCACAGACGGCGCGTGGCTTTAATGCACGTCTCGAGGCCAGGCGGTGCACACATATCGCCTTACCCTCGGCTTGCATCGGCCAAAATTATGCAAACAATTGCATAATCATTTGTCTTTGTCGAATAGAATTATCCCACAGAATGGAATATAAAACTGGGGTAAGAATATAATAACGTTTTCGCAGCATAGTGACGCCTGAATTAATGTTGGCACTCACAGACTCAAGTGTGTACTTCGCGTGCCATGCTCTTCCTTTAACGCGATTTCATTTAGTTTTGTACCACTTAGATTAGGTTTAACTGCCGAGAGACAGGACAGGACAACTTGAATAAGGAGAAGTCACATTTGAATCGGTTTCACTCGGACTGACAATTCCCATCACTAAAACGCTCTCATGTGACGTTACAGTAGGTAGAGAAAAAGTGGCACGCTTGGTTTTCATACAAATGCAGGAACCCACGGTCTCTATTTCGATATAAGTCTGTGTTGGCACTTCATTTAACCATGTTTGCCAAATATCTAAAGCGAGGGCAAAAGGAGACATCTTTTAGAGCTTTTACATAGAACTTCGACCAGGTTTCCACGGTAAGGCTGTATCTGTTACGGGAACAAAAGCAACCGATAAAGCAGTATTTTACCTAACTATCGTAACATAATTTTATTTCACGCATCAAAATCGTCCAAAATCGTTTAAATGTACTGACATTAAACAGAGCGTCTAGTGTAATCAAAACGATAACGATTTCGTTTGCGGATTCATGAGAAGAATGTATGGACACGTGTCGACAGCGGCAGTTGTGCAAACGTTCCGCTTGGAGGCGCTGTCTCAGTTTCCATTCCATACAATTTCGCGTTAATTCGCAAACGAAATCGTTATCGATTCATAACCGTTTATTACCCTAAGCACTGTATTTATCAGTCACACAGAAGGAAACGTAGTAGGATATTTTGAATTACTATAGTAAGTATACCTATACCTATGTACCTAAGTACTAAGCGAATATTCCTAGAACACTAGGTAAAGGAAGGAAATTAAGAGTAAAGATTTAGAATAGTAATTAATAATATGTTCCCTAGCAAAGATCAGTGATCGGGAATTTATCATGCATGTATGATATTCACATAAAAAAATGTCGACACGCCCAAAACTGCTAAAAATATTTACAGTTATTTTTGTATTTTGGTATGTACTTATTTTTGTCACTTAGTCCATGTGGATATCTTTGTCTTTGATTGTACATACTCGAAATGGATTTAGGAGGTTCCAAACGTTATGACCGTAAAAATGCACAGAATGTAATTCCCATTTCGTACCGATACACTCGGCCCGCTAGTGTTTGAAAATAAACGCAACTCATTGAAAATTACCCACTTCTAACACTTTGTACCATGAATAATTATGACGCGGTTGCATTTGTTTTTTTTTTTCATCGAGTTATTGCGTGACAAAACAACACAAACAACAAGCAATCAAAAATAAACGTGGGCCTGCAAGTTGTCATCCACTTAATTTTAAATAGGTAATTAGTTCAACTTTATAGCTTTCAAACAACGCCGCAACGATGGCATTTATTTTGTAAAATATTGACTTGGTTTTGAATCTAATTTTTACTAAATTTTCTTGTTAGTGTCAAATAGTGCGTAAATATCTATGTTTGTGTATTTAAGTACATACCTACTTACCTAGTCATATTTTACATACAAAATAGACAATATGGTAGGTATCAAAAAAGATGTCTGCTTAGTAGAGTTCGTCAAAAAAGCCAAAAACTGACTAAAACTAAGAAAGTAAATAGTTTTGAAATTAAAAAAATACATAACCAGCAGCCTCCTCCGGCAGTCGTCACGCGACTCGGACTAATCGGTCTCACGTGACAGGAGACAATAAATTGTGAAATTTCTACCCGAATATAATCTACATTTCTTTTGTAAACAATTTTTCTTCATGTTATATTTATATTTGGATTTGGATAGATTTTAAATTATAACTAAGTCTATAAATGGAAATGATTTGGGTATCGATTGAAAATCAAAAATCAACATGTTGTGTCACTTTGGTATAAAAAGGCGGGTCAAAGATACTTAAATCAAAAGTAAGAATTAATGCTAAGGAGCTGTTTTATTCCATTACAAGATATCCTCAGATTTCTATTAACTTTTCGAATGTTAGATAACATTGTTACGTTGTATAATAAAATAATTTATCGGGGGGTTCAAGCTCTCATTAAATATTAATGTCAGCGTCAATACCAATCGTGTCACGAAAATTGCTGTCTGAATTTGCCTGTTCTCTCTTAAAACACGGTAAGTAATATGTAGGTATTCCTATCCATTCTACGCACGGTCGTATAGTTTTATCTGCGTAAAATTGCTTAAGGATGACTTTGTACCTATTTATTTACTACGAAAAGATCCTTACGGTGGTTTAGCAATGATGACACCATACATCACGCCTGTATTAAAAATCGGAGCACAGCAAATGTTACTTAACTCGACAAAATCATGACTAAGTAAGTATGTACTTCACGCTTCAAATTGCGAAAAGGTCCTTTATCATTAGTTATCATATCATCATAAGAATTATGTATGTATGTCTAAATTCAAAACTTAATTTATGCATTTTTACGAATTCATTTAATGCAATTTTACATCTCTTTTACTGATACTGCTTCGGAAAAAAATTTCGTTGACAAGAAGAATGCACCAATCAATGTCAAGATACTAGACAGAAAAAAAATCATACAAGTTTTTTCAAAAAGGGTCCATACATACATCACGCCTGTATTCCCAAATGGAGTAGGCAGATCACACAAAACGCTCTATAGACAAGACCATGACTATTTCACGTTTAGTGGCCACTTTTCGTATGTTTTTTTTTTAGGTTTTGAGTTGGCAGGTATAACAGTGACAGATTGCTAGCCTGTCGCCTAAAATATACCTTAACCTATTTCCTTAGTCGCCTCATACGACATCCATGGAAGAAATGGAGAGGTGTTATTCTTAACCCGACACCACACGGGTTAACTAACAGCTTGTAAGTATCCCTGAACCAGCAGTTATAGCTCTAACTTGGACGCAGGTTTTCACGCCATCATGTCCTCTCTGCATATCCACGGCCCTTAGAGGATGGTTTATCAGTGTGTTGCATTGTTGTCGAGAGTTCTGTACTTTTCCAATGTTAGCAGAGCTACGTAGCGGCGCTACATGCGACGTGCTTATGACCAAATCAAACACGGTTAATAGCAGCTAATAGATTAAGCTGAGTTTGCTCTGGCCAACTCGGACACTGTCTGGAGAGTATATACTCATAAAACGGCACGGTGTGAAGCAAATCAGCAACAAAAACAACAACAACATTAGTTTAGACACAAGAATTAAAATTGCAAAATTTTCTTTGCTGTTATGCAGAGTTGACGATGCAATTAGACTACAGTACCTACATATACATACTGTATTCTTAAATAGGGTAGGATTAGCACACGGAACGCTACTACATAGACAAAACCATGACTTTTTCACGATTCATAACCACTTTTAGTATTATAGTTCTATAGTTAGGTTTCAAGTAAAGACTTTGCTAGCCTGTCTCCTAAAATATATCTATTAGTTTGAATAACTTGATAACTTGATAATACTAGATTTCAGCTTGAGTTACATAGACCTAGGAGAAATTGCACTGAGATTTTACACCAAGAAAAGAAATGCTACCGGATCCATTTATGGAAAATACAAACAGAATTGACAGTCGATAAATAGGATTACAAAGAATAGATGCCTAATTAATTATACAATTTAACAATCGCATTTATTCGAGTTACAAAGGGCCATTGCTCCATATATAGGCATCGGCGCACCGAAAGAGGACCAGCAATTCATAACAAAGGCTCATTACATTACCTTGTTACATTTTAATTTATGATAGCCCACAGGATAAAAATAGATACTAGCGTCTTGTGGGGTACAAACGGCATTAACGGAGTCCCTATATTCAATCTATTGACTGATTGGCTTACTAGAGATAGGAACGTAACAGATATCGTACGAGCTTGACCATTTTCCTACTTCTAGGTAGGTAAACCGTCGATAGAGCGATTCGTTAGATCGTGCTGCTGTGTACGAATACGATACAAAATGCACTGTGAAAGATTGAAAGAGCATCGGAACACCAGTTCGATGAGCGCATCAAGATATTTACTCGTATCATGATCTTGTAATAACATAAACTTGTCAACATATTTAGTACCGATTACAGCCAAATCATTTTATATTTACATTTTAGTTTGTCAATGAAACTAATGTAATGTTTATTTTTGTAATTACTTTTATGCATAATTCATAGCATGTAAATCAGCCTAAATACGTCCCACTGCCGGACACAGGCCTTCTTTCAGTATGAGAGGTTTTGGGCTATAGAGACGGGATTTCACCTTTGAACCAATTTCTTTAAGCATTGAAAGCGTAGGTTGATCCTAGTTTGAGTTCTGAGTTGTCGTAAATTCAATGGACAACAAGGGTTCTTCTAATACTTCTAATCTTGTGCCGCAATGGTCACCAAGGAATAAAGTTGAACGATCTTTCAATTAGTAAGAGCCATGAAAACAACACTCTCGTTCCTAAGCAACCACCGTACGTACATCTTTGGTATTTCTTAGTTATGATTATGAGCTTCACTTGTAAAAACCCACACGCACGCCGTGTTACCAAACCTCTGAACTCTCCGTGAATAGGTACGAGTAGCGGTAACATTATATATGTATATCCCCAAAATATCCATTGATTACACATTTCCTCGGAACAAAGACACTTCCTATGAATCACAAGGACGCGTGATAATTCGGCGCCCGCGAAATCGAACCAAGTAATTACTTTCATTAACATTTGGTACCTTCAACGTCATTAATGCTCCGTGCGAATGTTAACAATATTGCTTAATGGTAGTAGCAATGTTATTCAATGTTCGGTGTTGTGTTTTATCGAATTAGCCACATGACGCAGGGCGGTGTTTGCCAAACGCAGGTGGCGGCTGTTTGCGCAGCTGCGCAGGCGCCTGCTCAGCAGTCCAGCGCCGCGATGTTTCCCACTTTAACACCAAAAATTCAGACAAAAGCATGACTCACGCTGCATCCTTTTCTATAGCGCTCTTATTAATGTTTGATGTCATATTATACTTACGATGTTTACAAATTTATACATTTTCTTTGTGACTGCGTTGAACCTTCGTTTCTGACGTGGAGGAGGTTAAATAAATATAACTTGAAATTTAATAAATGTCACATATTCATGACGTCAATCAGTAAAACAATGTCATGAGTAAACGTTGAATCTTCTTAGAGCCGGAGTGGAATTGCAAGCTAGTCAGTACACAGTGTACACACAGGGGCATTGTGATGCCGGGCCAGCCCGCGGCTACCGGTCGCAAAAGGAATCGCCGAGATCGCTACAATGCGCACTTAGCGGGCAGGAAGCATCCATGTACTAATGTTGACTTGCCCGGTTTTGGCGCCGCACACTATTTAGCTTCGCCTGCCCCATTGCGGGTGAAACCAGTGAAGTCACAATTTAGACAAAAGTTTTTTAACCATCCATTAGCCAATATACATATAAATGCAAATGGATTTGAACTCTGTCAAACAAGACTTTTTACACTCTATTAGTTGCTATACTAAATATGCCAAAAAGCAAACAAATGACAAACTCCGAAAACGTGCCTCCGGTATTATAAAAAGTCGGTAATACATCGCCAATAGAAAACAAGTTTTTTGTAAAGAAATTGTAATAAATACATACATAGTATAGTCACTTGCTGACTACAAATAGAGAGTTTTTAAAATTCAAAGTAGATTCGCCTAGATAAAACACGAATACTACTCGTTATTTACCACGCTCACGTTGAAAGTCATGTGCAAAATTTTTACGAAGTAGGTAAGGTTTTGATGTGGAGCAAAATGAGGCGGCCAGATGTCGGTGGCTCGCCTCACTCATGTTTCTCGAAGGAGACAGCGAGTCGCTCAAAGGATAAATTAAGTATGATGAGCGTGTTTTAAGCCAGCTCCATCAGTTCGGGGTCAGATGTTAATAATATCGGCAAGCGGAAACCTGCAACGCGAATACGAAATGAGGCTTGTGGTCTGTGGACATACCGGAACTATGGGCGCGAGCCATGCACCATGCTTTGAGGATAACGCGCAGATCAGGGTCAAGGCAGTCCAGTTAAGGTAAATTTGAACGTGTGTCCTTTTATACCGCAGGACCTTCGGCTCTAAGCCTGCCCGAATAGACGAATAGACACTTTCACCCGCGAAAGAATGTATTACTTTTGCTTTCTATTAGATCTCTCGCTCTCTCACTTTAGCCGCATCGCAACTTCTGGTAGTAATTTAAATAAATCAAATAAAAAAATTAACTAAACTAAGCTAGAAGTGGCTGCGAAGCGTGATATAGTCATAATCATGGTTTTGTCTATGTTACGTTTTGTGTGATCTTCCTACCCCATTTGGAACACAGGCGTGATTGTAGGTATGTATGTACAAAATTGTACTCCCACGTATATTTTAATTTAGGTTGGTGATAATTGGGTATCATTTGTAAGTGTTTGAACTATTGAAGCACTTAATATAATTAATTGGAATTCAGACTACGTCACGGAAGAGGGAAGTGGCACCAGGCAGAGGCATGTATGGAATCTCCGTCGTTGAAATTGGTCGTCCATTTATTTTTTATGCAAGGAATCTTGTTGAAAACAAGTCGTCTTTGACAACATTAGGATAGTATAGTAGACACTAAAATGAAGTAGGTACAAACGTTAGAAAATTATTGGTGTAGGTACGCTGATCTGGAGATTCAAAGTGGTGTTATCTAAAACTGGAAAATCGGACCAGAATTTTGTGAGTTAAAATTTTTCCTGCTGTTTATTAAAACCCTGTCTGAATTTCGTTAGAACTGCCTAATGTTTCGTATAAAATATAAAAGTTGTTGTTACGGTCCTACAGGAAAATGGTGGTAATCCCTGACGCGGACAACACTGCATGTGCATCTCATTTCGACGCGTGCGACTTTCCTCGTGAGCGAGTACCTCCTCGGATTGGTCGTTACCACGCTGGTTATGAAATAGGGCGCATCTCGCATCTCGCCTCTCGCTCGCAAGGCTGTAATGTGCGTCACATTGGGAATTATTCACAAATCGTTGCGACATTATCATGTAAGTTTATTGACTTCTGGACTTATTAAATATGTATTCATTTTTTATCCCAATAGAATAACTATTGACGCCGGCAAACAGATTCAGATAGGCTACTCTGTATTTTTCTGTAGGTACAGTGGATTTAACAATATAACACAAACAATGGTCTTTACTTTTTACTATCAGTTCTACGTTCTTACCTAAATAGAAATGGCACCGGATATCAGATTATACACGTACATGTAATAAAAATAATACAAGACGCTAGGACGAGTAAAAGAAAAATACTTTTAGCTGTTGTCAAAAAATTTAACAGCGTATTTTTGAGCTATGATATCTAACATTTGATACACTCAAGTCGTTGGTGGTTTGTCAGGAACATACTAGGTAGGACACTGATGTCAGTTGACTTCTCTTGGACATTCGGCCGCCTCGACACGGCGGCTCACGAGCGTGAGCGCGCACCGTGTCGGATCCCCGCGGCGGCCGTGCAGCACTTGCGTAAGAGACGATACTAAAATGGTATTATTATGGAAACGCCTTGATTTTAAATGAAGCATCTCAAGACAGATTGTTTTTTTCTTGAAAAAAACATGTCAAAATTTCAATAGGAGACGCTAAGCTCCTCGTGGCGTATATATTACGTTATTGATTGTGTAACACGTCCACTTGTTGCGGCGCAGCACTCCTGCTTTAATGTGTTGTGAAAAACAAGATGAAAACTT
The DNA here is from genome assembly GCA_005406045.1 of Adoxophyes honmai. Lineage (NCBI taxonomy): Eukaryota > Metazoa > Arthropoda > Insecta > Lepidoptera > Tortricidae > Adoxophyes > Adoxophyes honmai. The sequence goes on from BHDV01063453.1 coordinate 127,508, forward strand.
GTTTACTCTACAGCTTTACAGAACTTTTATTGCGAATAAAATTAACATTTGTTTAGTGCCCATGTTAATCAACAATCATAAGTTTTGCAGCGAAAAAATAAAATGGAATAAAAAAAACGGGTTATGTGAAATATGCCATATGAATCTAGTAGCATAAAGCATTTTATAGACCACCACAAAGTAAACATTTTACCTATTACTGAATCTGATTATCGAAAAACATAAACTCTAACAGTTAAATCATAACGATTAATTTTGAATAACTTTTTGCAATTTAAGTATTAGATGACTTTACAATTAAACAAACAACAGTCGCGTAGTTAGCTAAACAACAATGACGGCTCAAGTTTAGTTCTAATCAACATGTGTTCCATGAAATACAAGATGGATCCCTACGTAATAGGAAGTCCCACACTAGTTGAGTCACGCGAACTTCGTGAACTACAATCGGCGCAGGCGCTGCATGTCACACGGCTAAAGTTTACGCGAGTCCGTGACGTGCGCCGGTCGCGAAGGACCAAAGAACCAAAAAAACGCAAACTGATGATAATGACGTATCATGTGACCTAGTACACGCGTTGACTTTAAGAACACGATTTTTTACCGAACGCAGACAACACGCTTCCTTGGTCTACGCACTGCAAATGACGTATTTAGGTTATCAATAACAATAAGTAACTGCGTATACGTCGCAGTTATAATGGTTAAAAAAAATAGTTTACATATAAGGCCAAACATGCCGCAGGTTGTTGCCACTCACGATGTAGCTAAAGATTTAAGTAAACCTTACACTTGGACAGACCGCTGACTTAAAAATGTGGTAAACACGCCCCGCTGTAGTAGCCTGCTAAGTTTTTCCTCGACATAAAAAATAAAATATATCCCGCTACAACCACGTTTAAACCTGGGATAAAAGCTAACGTGCTAGGGTCTAGTTCTATAAACGTATCTCACGAGTTTGAGATGAATTATAATGATGCGCACAATTTAACAGAACAAAGCAAATAATAATGTGGAGTAAAATAAAGTGATTCGTCCGTTTTTCTTTAGGGTTGTCAGCTGTTCCAATACAACTTTATATGTAAATAAAAAAACATCACGCCTGCATTCTAAAACGGAACAGACACAGGCAGAGCACACGAAACGTTACATAGGTATTGTATTCAAAACGGTTAAAACCATGATTATTTCAATGCGCATAGCCATTTCTACCATTATAATTAATTATAAGGTTGAAACATTCATGAAAGAGGTATACCTAAGGGCGGAACTCAACTGCGGCGCACGCTACACACGGTCCATAGAAAAACGTAGTTGTCGTGGGTCAATTAAATTATGAAGCGTGTGTAGCGTGCTCCGCAGTGGAGTTTCTCCTTGATAGTAATAATGAATTAGATAATTCCAAGCCAAGTTCGTTCACAAATTTCGATTATTTAATTATGCAGTGTATGCTATCGACCAGTTCTCTCTCTCGCACGGACTTTTGTCGATAGTGCTATTCCCTCCACTTGTTAGGGCCAATTCCCACCAAAAGAGCAGCGCAGCGCGGCGTAGCGCAGCGACCCGCTCCGTGGAGAATGCGCGACGATTCCTGCGACTGTTCGAGAAGCCGCTGGAATGCGTAGGAAGTCGCTGGAATTTACATAATTATTGACATATTGACATATGTATTGACAGCGGCCGTCGCGACTGCTCGAGCATCCTCGGACATTCCTGCGAAGGCTCGCGCAGTCGCGACGGCCGCTGTCAATACATATGTCAATATGTCAATAATTATGTAAATTCCAGCGACTTCCTACGCATTCCAGCGGCTTCTCGAACAGTCGCAGGAATCGTCGCGCATTCTCCACGGAGCGGGTCGCTGCGCTACGCCGCGCTGCGCTGCTCTTTTGGTGGGAATTGACCCTTAATCACATTAAAAAGTTGTATTTGCGCCCCTTACTAAGTAACCCTGGTGGCTGCAGACGAGTGGGCAGACTGTATTGTCGGAACCACGCCGCCGATGACGTCCCTCGGCTTTAATGACCCGAATGAACGCATCCGCCGGCTATTCTAAGCTCTGGTCATGTAAAACAAACGTGTTCTTTATGGTTACAATATTACTACAGAGAACATTAATTGACATTGCAATAAATAAAACAGGTCGAGCGACGATACCACTGACACAAATTGGTTCAAAACTTTCAATCGTACTTACTTAAAGAAGTATTGTATGAGAATAACGATTAGCTTTTCACGAATGTACGTATTCAAAACTGATTTCATACATAGCGTATGTTATTTGGATTGACACTTTGATACTTCTCTTAGCATCACAGTGCTAAGCCAATAAATTATTAAAATTTTATTATCTTTATTACTTTCACAAGGATTATGTTTCTTGTTTAAACAACGAGTGTTTAAAAGCAATCATAAAACTAGTTTAACTACTAATAGTGTGAAAAAGTAAAAAATAATATAGGTAAGATCACTTTATTATATGCTAATATTTATTCGCACGCATCTACACACTAAATCATGAATGCCATGATAAACCTCAGTGATATAAAAATTCATCTAATTGTCTATGCCATAGACTCTATGGCATTAATCATCGGGCGAACTCATAAACATGGCGCCAATATAATTCGACACGGCAAAATCACCATTTAAGTCGAAAATAACGTGTCATAGACTTATTTCTGATGCGTAATCAAAATCACTAATAAGTTTAGATAGATCTAATAAGTTTCGACTCTACGGAAAACGTGCCTTAAGTTTTAAGTTCAAAACAAATTTAATATGACAATGAAATAGGAAAACTAGGAGTTTTATGTAGTAAATGCAGAATATCAAGCTAATCAAATTCAAAAATCATCAAAGAAGTTGCTTCAAAATTATGACTCCTTCGGTACATTTCATTTTTTATCTATCCATTCACTTACACGGTTATTTTTCAATAAAAAGATTATTTTTACAGGAATTACGAAATTAAACATTATTACCTACTCCAGAAAAAATATTTTAAGCTATTTAATCAAACGTGACGCACGCGTTATTCAGTCGTGTGTCGATTTTCTAATGCAGCCTCGAACTCTTTATGTAGTATCACTTTTCAATAACAAAACATATCAGGGGCGTTTATACAAAACAAAAAGGGCGAAATAATGATGTCACTTACAATCAAGTATTATAATATTTTGGGGTAGCTACTTGTACAGTATGTGCCCCCACTTACCTATCCAGGCAATTCGGTGTTTTGAACGCGCACCACTACTAATACAAAGTTTGTCTAACTATTTTTAGCAAAATCAAAATGAGGTAGTTCATGATATTAATATTTCGCTAAAAATAGTTAGACAAACTTTGTATTAGTAGTGGTGCGCGTTCAAAACACCGAATTGCCTGGATAGGTAAGTGGGGGCACATACTGTACATAAATACCTACTGACTTCCATACCGCCATGCCTCTTTCGAACAGGGGTATGCAGAAACTACTTTGTTCCATTTGTATTACGATAATGCCACATCTCTTTCGCTTTATCCGCATCAATCTCTTCAGACTTGCGCGTCGGTTTTGATTGAGTACTCCTAACCTGATGCGTTTTTTCAAAACATCCCCAATTCAGTCACAAAACAATTTCAAGTCGATATTACTTACTTATTTGTCCTTGTTATTTAATACCAAGAAATGAGTACTTAAATAAATCTTTCTATTATCCAAATGTCATAATATCAACAATATCTTACATAAATCTTATCAAAGGAGAATTTGCATGCATTAAAACGAGAAACGACAAAACATCTGGTTGATCAATTAGTCATAAATGAGGCTACAAAAAGTCATATTTCAAATATCCACTGATTTATTAAACCGCTCGAGACTCGACTGTTAACTTCTGCGACTTTATGGCTCTTACGTCACAAAATCAAGTTTCGCTCGTAGTGACAGAAGTTTGTGTTGCTGTACCACTAGCCAACACAGCTATACATTTTACCAAATCAACTACATGAATTAAACCTTAACTTGTTGTGATACGTAACAATTTTAGGTTACACGAGTTGAGGTTTGTAAATGTGCACTTGTACTTACTTGAGTGCGTTGCTGTTTGTGCCTAAGATTGTTGATCGTATCATTAACCTTTTATTACGAGAAGGTAGATGTCAAGGCGGAAGTGCAGTGACGACGGACATGATACGACTTCCGCCCGTCTGCGACTCCGGTATCGATAGATAACTTGACAACTGCTGATAGCTGTCCAAGCAATAAGGCCGATACACACTACGGGATAGCGCTTGGTCTCATAAAATACAGCCTGTTCTGGTTTGGAACAAATCAACAGAATGTAAGTATGCAAACCGCTCGCACGCTCGCGTCAAGAAAGCTAACGGCCTGGCCACGACCACGCGCGGCGAGCGGCAGCGGCAGCGGCGGGCGGTGAGCGGCGCGACCGAAACAAAGACACGGGCTGAATGGAGGATGCCACGAATTCAGAGCGACGCGACGAGCGTTACGAGCGGCACGTTTCGGGCGAGGCGGCAGAGAATAAAATTTTTTAGACGATTCGCGCGCGAATAGTGTACGCCGAATTATAATGTTAATGTAAATACTTCTTCAGAGTTAACTTTTGACTTTTACTAATTTATAATAATCTTACGTAAGGTTATTATCAAGTTAGATCTTAC
>BHDV01063453.1:135221-148994 GCA_005406045.1 Adoxophyes honmai
AAGATGCATCTCTCTTCGAACCCACGTAATTTTGATGAACTTTTAGCTTAGTATAAGCAAGTCATATAAATTTCCGTTACTTGGGCACAAAAATAATATCATAAAATATTCAAATTAAGGAGATAAATGACATTATTTAAAATTTGTTAAGACTAGCCCCCCTCTCCGCTACCTACCAATAACTTACACTTATTTAAATTTGTCGTTAAAAAAACTTGATAAAGCACGCGTCTCTTAGAGGAAAACAAGCTCCTTTCTACAATAACAGTGATTAAAATTACTATAAACAGATTTATCATATAGTGCCAAATATGCTAAATCTTGCACTGATAACTATACACGTAAGATATAATAAAAACAGGTTCCGTGGTTCACCTTAAATATTCAGTTGTAAAACGATAATTAAATAAATCTGTTTGCCTTATTTTGTCTTTGTTTTGATATTATAGCGGTTTTATAATATACTTAATTGACAAAAAAAAAACAAAGTAAGTTATAAATCTGTATTTTTGATATGTTGTTCCCTTTCGGATACGTAAGCTCTAATATTTTGCAAGCAAAAAAATGTGCTATATCTGTTCCGAATTCATTTTGTTTTTTGAGATAAGCTGTTAAAAGTTCAGATAGAAATATAAAATGTTGAATAGTTTAAGCCTATATTTACTTATTTACTTGTGCAATTTAAGAAATCAATTCTAGTAAACAGCATTATTTAAATAAAGTGGAGAAGCTGCGATCGAAGAAAAACCTTAACTTAAACAAATAGTTTCCACATTTTTTTTTTCACATTACTTATCTTCACTTCATAAAACTTTACTTTATTTTTTAAAACGGTAAATATATCCAGAGATGCACCAAAATTTATTTATAAATATTGTAAAGTGTTAAGTGTAGAGCCATCGTCGTGGTCCATTCTACATGTACTTGCATATCACTTCGTTTGGTTAATAATTAACTCTCACTTAATTTTTAGAACAAATAGACGGCAAGCTGCATAGTTGGTCCAATAAATAATTTAATACTTAGTTAATATAAATGTTCCCGTGCGTTACTAAATAATTAAGTAGCAATCGTAGGGAAAATCCATAAGACAACCTTCAACCGCTTCAACGGCACTTATCGGACGTTAGTTCTTATTCCGATTGTTGTTAAACAGGGGTTATCTAATTGTTAACAATCTTAAGAAACAGTCTATTTCGGAGCGCCCCGCCCCTGCTTATCACTGACCGTATCACCACGCGTCAATGAATCGCCTGACATTATTATTGTTACACTGCTGATGAAATAATTCGTCAGCACCAACACGAGCTGAGTTCAAAAGGAATCACATTAAACAGAAATATTTGGCGCCATTACTCGTGACCGAAAAATCTGATCAATTCCAATATTATACATGCGAGACATGAAGTATATTCTTTTCTGGAATACGCAAGTCTGGAGTCATAACCATAACACGTGCTTGTAAACAAGTTCACGTGCCCAAATAGTGGATTTAAAGTATGCGCTTAGTAATGTAGAGGGAAGCGAAAAGTGTGCAGCTCTTTCTTGTGTTGAAACCTTGAATCTTAAGCACGGAATCTATAAATTTCACACGTCTGTATTAATTAGACATGTCATCAAGGACCGGCTAACGTACGCAGGGAGCTACTATGGACGTGTAAGAAAAACAACTTAGTTCAAATAGTGACAGTTCTACTGCATCATTCGTTATGTACCATCGAACCAATTGATACCTCACCCACCTTAGAACCTATTTACAGAGAACGTCATGGTGACGTTGTATTGCTTGACAAAGGATATCTTTAAGTTTTACGTTTCTATAGTGCCAACATTCTGCAATGGGTCGGGATTAAATAGGTTCGACTGTACTTGCACAAGGTAGAGTCGTAAACAAGTGGTCTAGTGTTATAGTGAAAGTCCAATGTTGGAATGTGTTTGTCTATAAACGATCAAAGTTTTATTCCGAACAAAAGGTTTCCGATGTAGGTAGGTGCTTAAGTTTGAAAACAATGAGAGAAAGCGAAGCATTATTCGATAATCGTCGAATCACAGTTCAAGGTCAGAAAAAGCGAGCTGGTAAAGAAAGTGAATTCGGTTCCGGCTCTTAGTGTATCAACATCATTTATTCTAAGTCTTACGGGTAGATATCGACTAAGTTGAGGATTTAACATTTCGGGGGGTCCCTAGGGATGCACCAGCGGCGCCTTCCGGCCACTCTAGCGTATGAGCTAGGGCTCTAATTAATTAACGGGGGACTATACGTCGTACCCCCCTCAGACGGATGGAGTAAACGGTGTTACCGGCTCGGGATCCCCATCCCTTGCCGGCCAACTCCACTAGGGAATGAGACGACCAGCGAATCGCCGTCGCCTCACTCCTTGCCGTCTTCGGCGGAGCGGATGCGCTTGAGGGTCGTTTTCACGTATCCGCTCCCCTCCCTCCTTTTGTGAGACGATCATTTCACAAAAAGAGGCGACCGCCTCCCACTCTCTCTCGCCACGCAACATGGTAACTACGACGTTGCGTAGCGAAAGATCACCTCCAGTCAGGTCTGCCACGGCGCGACGCTCTCCAGCCCATTTTGGGCATTCCTGAAAGGTGTGCTGGGCTGTTTCTGACATAATAAACTGGTTAAAAGGCAATTTCAACGGGTACTTGACCAAAACTACAGAGGTATGTCATATAAACAATTGAGAAAGAGAAGTGAAAGTAATGAAAACATTTGGATAACCTTCCATACCATGTAATCTCCTAACATTCCCAACCATGTAATAATACAAACAAAATTAAATTAAACACATTTCGTAAGCGTCACATTTGGATAAAATATAGGTACTTACCTGAAAACAATACATTCAGAGCCAGAATTCGATAGTCTATTGCTTGCATTACGGGGACTAGCAAAAATTCAAACGAACAAATAACTTTAAAAGCATACCACAGCTACGTACGAGATATTACGAGTATTATTAAGCTAAGGACGCATACCTACTACTAAGGTATTTCAATAGAAACAAACAGAACATTTACAGCACTAAGAGAAACTTGTAAACCACTTTTCAGGTGATTAAATCTCTTGACGGTTATTTATTAAAAATACTCCCTATTCAATCAAAGGTAAGCAGATGCTTAAGAAATTAATGAAGTTAAGCATAACAATGATCTGTACCTACTACTAGTAGCGCATATCAAAAATAACTACCAGCAAAAATATAATACATGTAGGTATGCTTGCCAACGTATCTGGTTAAAAATGTCATCGTACTACATTTTACATTTCATTTCATTTGTGTGAAAAATAAGTATTTTTCATGACATTACTATATTAGCCTATAGGTATGCTTTGAGGTGGGTATGGTTTAGACGACACGCTAGCAACCTATCACTAAACCCCTTTCATCTAGGTTTAAACCCTAAGTTAAGCTAAAAGTAACTGCGGAAGGTGAAATAGCATGGTTTTGACTATGTAAACATTCGTATGCTCTGTCTGCCACATTTGGGAATACACGTTACACGTGTTATATTTATGTACGTATTATGCAGTTATGATTATTAAATACCAATCAAGACACCATCAAAGAAGCGTCTAAAAAAACACGTAACTTTTGTTACTTCATGACTAATTCTACTGAAGTATCTCTAAGTTAAAAATAGAAGGATGAAATGATAAATATTGCTGGAGTATTCATAATTTGTGCGGTGAAACAAAGGCGAGTATTTATGAGCATGCCGGAGGTCTGACGGAGAAAGTGGAACGAATACAGATTTCCTTTGTATAAGCCGGTTTACATACAATGGGAATTAGTATTACAGACGTACGAGCTTACTTAACAGTCGGAGCCCATTGCAATTCTGACGTAGGTGCCTTCCATATGTATGGTGGATGGAATTGGGCAACTATTAATAAATCATACGTCGAAGAAGAATTTCATTGCGAATTTAAAATAAGCTTCCGTGGAGCTTTTGTTCCCATGTAGGTATGTCGTCCATATATCGTCCGTACATTTTCTTTTTTACATGTTTCATTTGCATTTACGTATGTTTCAGCTCTTTTAACTATACATACATACGTCACGCCTGTATTCCCAAATGAGTAGGCAGAGCAGACAAAACGCTACTACAACTACATGAACAAAACCACGAGTATATCACGTTTCCTAGATGCTTTTAGCATCATTTTTAGGTTTTAAATTACAAGTACCGTACGGTGTCGGGTTTAAAATAACACCTCTCCATTTCTTCCATAGATAAGAGACGACTAAGGAAATAGTTTAAAGTATATTTAAGCCTCTAGTCTAGCAACCTGTCACTATTATATCTCAATAAACACTTTACTACGTTTTTATTGAATAATCAATAACGCATAGCATACTGTAAGTATCATAATGTACGTCAATGTTTCACTTGTTATTGCCTTTTTGCTGAAATATACAGGTTAATACACTGTCGTACTCACAGGCCAGATTCATATCAGATATAAATTCCATGGTCAAACATATTTTAGTCTCTATTAGACTTCTGCCGGAAAAAAAACACGCGCAAATAGAACGCAACTAACGTAGCTCAAGTTGAATTTTTATTTGACTGCGCTGCCGACTTAAATTAGATAATACTTACTTACTTATGCGCAGCATGAGCAAACGAATTAAATAAATTACAATAGCACGAGTAGCATTTGACGCGAATGTTCAGTAATCGCTTAGTAGGAAGTCCCAGCGGACTACAGAAAGGACGAATTTAAATTAGCAACTAATTACTTGACGCTATACGTCAGAATGTGAGAAAAAGTAGGGAAGTTGAAACTGTTGAAAGTGAACTTTTTTAGTAGCCTTGGCATTGGCACTGATAATAACATTAACCTGCTTTATTTCATAATTCTCTCGCCCCCGGCATTGTTCAATGCTGTAAGAATGAGACCGTTGAACTTTATGCCATTTAAAACAAAATCATAAAGAACGCTTTCTGGTTTAGTGTTTCATTAAAATAAAACGTACATGTTTACATACATCACGCCTATTTTCCCAAATGGAGTTGGTAGTGCACACGAAAGACTACATAGTCACGTTCGTAGCCACTTTCAGCATTAGTTTAGGTTAAAACATTAATGAAAGAGGTGTAATAGTGACTAGGTGGCCAGCCTATCGCTTAAAGCATACCTTACCCTACTCATTTAGGGTCTCCCCACATTAGTCGACGCCTTTTCGGCAAAATGCGGGTAGAAAAAGCTTTATGTCAACGCAATAAGGGCGAACAAGACGTCAATCGGCTCGGTTCGTTCGACCGAGAATGGCCGAGCCAATTCACGTCTTGTTCGCCCTTATTGCGTTGACATAAAGCTTTTTCTACCCGCATTATGCCGAAAAGGCGTCGACTGGTTTGGTGAGACCCTTAGTCACCTCTTACGATGTCCGTGGAAGAAATAGAAAAGGTGTTGTTCTAAGCCCCACACTACACGGGTGAAATAAAAATAAAGAATAGATCTTTCAGGAAAATCGCATTTCAATTTATTCAAAACGTGATACCTGTAAGTTATCTAAATTGTCATGCTGAATACGTTTACAATTGCTTTATTTGGCATACGAAACGAGCTACAAAAACATGTACTTACATGACTCCTCCTAGCGAAGTACTTCTTCGTTATGTGTTTATTTTTAGTAGCAGAAGACACACTAAACAACAAGGTGAAAGTAAAGTAAGTATTCGTTTACCTTTAAGTACAGTTTACAAAATAATAAGAAGTATGGATGAAATGAACAGGAGAGTAACCTAGCTGACTATATTTATGTCAAATTATCTTCAAGTCATTTTTACAGTATTTATTCATGTAGTAGTAAGTAGATTACAGTCAGAGTATGAAAATATTCGCCACCTAAACGAAATTTGCTCGTAGTCATTGGACAAGCAGATTTCAAACCTCGCAAGAATATTATTTCAAAGTTTCAAAAGGTGCTCACGAAAGTTTTTATACCCTTGTTACATAATTTCATGGATGTTTGTTCGGAGTTTCGGTTATTTTATATAAACTTCCATCATTTCAAAGTTAATAATAGCCTGTGATGGCCTGTAGCGAGTATTCAACGGGCAAGCCATTTATTAGTGGAGCGTCCGTTCACACGGTGTCAGTAGCTTCCATTAATAGGCATATAATATTTAATTCAGTTATCTATAAGGCATACAACGTATTATTGCGCGTCCTGCATTGTGTGCGGAAGTTTCTAATCGCAGCTTGAGAGTAGACAGCTATAACTCCATTGAAAGTTTACAATGAGTAGCAGCTCTATGACGTACTCGCGTAAGACTCAAATTGCAGCTACGGTAGCGTTCAATAGAACATTTTTATCTAAGTTCGCCCAATACCCGGGCGCGGGCCAGGAAGTGGCAAGGCGGAAAGGTCCAACGCACCGACTGACCGAGATTCAAACGTGCTGCCTTCACCGTAAAAGGTTTAGACGAAGCACAAAATCTTCACACTTTTATTAAGTAAAAAGTGATATCTGATACACAATTGAGGTGACTAGAACACGTGAACGTGCCATTTGTAAAGATAATATGAATGGGGGTGATGTATGGCGTACAGTCGATGTCAAATATAAACGATGATTTATGTGCTTGTCGCTTTCAACCTTTTAGCCGTAACGTATGACTTTTCAAACAGAGCGTTAAAGTGACAAGGTGCTTTAATGATCACTTGTTTATGACGTTGACTATATGCCCTACTGTAATGAGCAGAAATAAATCATGATTTATTGCTGAGAACGTGTCTATAGCACTATCTGAATCTCATCTTATTATCTCCCTGCAACTATCACGTGGAGAATTGGACCTAAAGTTCGAATAAAAGAACGAAAAGAAAAACACTTAATCATCTTTGATCAATGTGCATCACGTCTCGACTCTAAAAAAAATCTCATAAAAACTAAAAACAAGTTAGATTGAGTGTGACGATACCCCTACACCCACAGACAATAAGGGTCAGCATTCACGGCTGTTGCAGCGTCAACTAGTTCAATTAGCGGTGTAAGCAGTTTGTATGTTTAGAGTGTACTCGTATAACACTGTGGGCGTTAACATGTCCACAATTAAATCAACCGATGAGATGACTGACCAGTGGACATAGAAACAGTGTGACATTCATTGCCTGATAGGAAAATCTTTTCTCAATCATATTTGCAGATATAACTATCTCATACAAAGTAATGAAGCGGTCAGTGTTGAATATTAGTAGGTACACCTACATATCAAAACTCCACTAGGTTAGGAGTATGGTTGGCATTGGCTGGATAGTAGTAATTTGATACATTAACCACACGTCTGAATTGCGAGTATATCGATGACCTACTAGGGATTTATAATTATTATTACGTGATCAGATGATAAATTCCGGCTTAGCACGACAGGGCGCGAGTAGTTACACGCGAGATAGACTATATCTGTCACTTTATATAACTGTCGCAGGCGGATTGTATAAACCGCCGTTTTACATAACGGCTAGGCGTTTTGCAAAACAGCGCCGTTTTGTAAAGCGGCGGCTCAACGTTCAGCCGGATTGTTATTGCGATACGTTCTTCAATAAGGCGGCCCACGTTTAGCCGCATTGTACTACTACTAAAATTGTAGGGTAACAATACTTAAGAAAATAAAGAATGGTAAATAAAATAAATATAAATAAAATAAACGAACCTAATCTAATGTAATCTAACCTAACCTAACCTATTAAAACCTTTAAATCCTCTACTGTTTATGTTAGGCAGCGGCACGAGTGTTAAAAATCTGAACTAAAAACTACAAAGTGGCGGCTAATCTCTCGCCGTATTACATTCTGCCTAGCCGTAATGAATAACGTTTAGCGCCGAATTCATTCTGGCGGTTTTTTATTCAGCCGCATTCAATCCGGCTAAACGTGGAGCCGCCGCATTACAAAACGGCGCTGTTTTGCAAAACGGCTAGACGTAATGTAAAACGGCGGATTATACAATCCTCCTTCAACATAACTACAGACATCAGAAAGTGACAGGTACCATAGTACCATACCCCGCGTGCCAAACGACTCGCTTTTTGCTGCTCTAAGCCTAATGATGCCGCGAAATTCTAAGGTTAACGAAATATTTTTTTAGTAGGTAGTTCAACAATAATCGCTAACGTTGTGAGTTGGGTTAAGTCGAAAAAAACTCTGGTATTATTTTGATAAAATATCTAGCAAATGTTTTGAAAAACTTTTCTCGAAAAGAACGGACAGGAAAACGATTCTATTAGGGTTCTTTTTTCGCGATGTTCGGTCATTATAATTTCAAAATGTCCATATGTAGACATTTTAGAAGACCACGCTCCTCAAAGGTACTTAAGCAACCTTTACGTAGCTTTAAATAGCTGAGACCTTCAGCTGATTGCCCCCACGGATTTAACTCATACAAAATAAATAGTTGATAGCCATTACCGCGCGAAAGAACCGCGCCGCGGGCCAGATGCAGCCTTGATACAACTATTATATCCAAGTTTTATAAGCTTTGTACAAACTTAACAGCTTCAAGTTCTATTTTTAGCGCACAATGATACGCACTTACAGCCTGTAAAACCAATTAGGGAACAAAGCGTGTCTTTAGTGTTATCTAATTGTATGTGTTGAGTTGAATTATGGGTTCGCATAAATCGTATTGTAACAGCGAGTGTCTAATCCCAATGAATACAGCTACAAAATATGTGCTATTAGTTGATGCATAATTGCGGATGGGAGGGTCAACTAGCTATTTGTTGTTTAACTGTAAGCTGTTACGTTAACTCTATTATCGGATATCATAAGTGAGGGTAGAGTGCTTAGGGAAGTTTGTATTACACAAAATTTATAGTAAGTAGGTACAGTCGCGTGCATTAATATGTTAAACGTTGTTTTCTAATTTCTAGTGCTTGAAGTGTTCTAACTATATTTTTATTCGGAAACTGTAAGCAAGTAGGTACTTAATAATTGTAACAAAAACTAATGTAACTTATGTAGTCGTGCATGGTTGAACAAGTTAGTCCTGAAATGTATTCTGAATAATTTACAGTATCAGGAGAAACCAGTTGGAAAATGCCTCACTTGGGGAAAAAATAGGCGATTTTTTGACAAGAAAAGAGGCATGATACCACCTAGTCTAAATATCAAACTATCGTGAGACTAACTCATCGTGAAATAAACCGATCTACTCACGTTTTTTATATCGAGACGAGCTCGACTTGTTTCGGCCCAATCCGTGACCCATCATTGGCAGCGCGCGTCTATAAGGTGCCGTGGCGCGTAGCTCCAGATGATGGGTCACGGATTGGCCAGACACATGTCGAGCTAAACTCGATATAAAAAATGTGAGTAGTTCCGTTTATTTCACTGTGATACCTAGTTAGTAGTATTTGGAGCATATAATATTGTTATTTATTCACATATTTAAATTATCTGTATGTATCTGCGTCGAGTTAGTGCTAATAAACATTATCTTTCCTTCTTTTCTTGATAATTTATTCAGTTTAATTACACTGGAATATCTAACTGACCGATGATGCCAGTTGCTGGTGACATCATGCTCAAATGCACATCAAATGAGCCATCAATTCGCATATTACGGCATTTCTACCGGCTTAACACGAGGCGCGAGTAGAATGCCTGTCAATGTCTAACAAGTGACAATGTCAAAATAAAATGACAGGTAGTCGAGTTGAGAGATATAGCGCGTATTGCTGTGCTAAGCCTAGTGATGGGAGAACTATTAGCAATCACTTCATTACTTTACTTGCTTGCTTTACATGAGCTACTAGCTTGGGCTCTTTTACTTTTGATCAGTCGAATACTGTCGTGGTTGAAATACTCTTCATATGGCAGACACCAAGACATGCTTCCTTTAATTCATAGATTACATTGACAGCTCTAGGCGATAATCCCACGCAGCATCGTGCTAGTAACCTCGCGCGGTTCACACATCCTCAACTTGTATCTGTGTGCGTAGACCACATACATAGTATCACTCCTTCATGACTTGATAGAGTGGAATTCAAAATAATTCGAGGTAAAAAAATACGTTTTTGTACACAACAACAGCCAAAAAACTAAAAGGTCGATGCGCCCGTTACTTGTTTATGGGTATTTAGTCTTATTTAAAGGACTTTAGCGAAACCCGTCTGCATTTTCCTCAAAATACGAGAAACCTGCCCCTAACACCAGCGTACGAGCGATTTTAAAGTAGGTACGATGATTCATTCATGGGTACACGGGTACATAATAACAGCACAAACCGCAGGTACTAATTATTTGATTAACTTATACGATTAAATATTCAATAGGTTTTCTCGTGAAGCAATAAAAACAGACAGAAATGAATCCAAGATGTTATTAACTGTAATTGGTTATGGATGTACCTCAGATGTACTTACCGTAAACATAAGGATGCTGGAGCGGTACTTGGTTAAGGCCGCCTGGTACTGACGGATGCAGTCCATCCTCGCGGGTTTTAATTATAAATTCTAATTAGAAACACTTCAAACTATGTCAACGTAATTTAATATCCCTAGTTCATTTTAACATGGAGTGGTGTTACTCTAAACTCGACACGATGACCACGTGGGAATTATCTTCCGAGGCTGTCGTAAGAAGCTACTAAGGAAATAGGTTTAAGTATGCTTTAGGCTACCAGCTAGCAACCTAACATTAATATTGCAACTATTTCATCTTTTATTTGTTGCTTAAAATTTGCTCCAAAAGTCTATGCGTGAAATGGAAGCTTTGACTCGGAACGTTTTGTTGTCCATTTGGGTTTGCGTGTGCGGGCGTGATGTTTATGAATGTTGTATATGTAATTTATATGGCAATTTGTTTAAGCCGAAATCTTGCGCCTATACAGTCTTATTATGGGAAGGTAGTTTTATTAGTTAGGTGACATTACGAGTCCAGCCAGTGTTAATTACATACTTAATCTTGTCTTAACAACTATGACATAATTAACAATTATTTTACAGCTTCCACTAAAAAAGTTCAATTAAATACGCTCATTTTTGCACGAAATTAATCCCGATTAATTAACCCGAGTCGTAATAAGTAATTATATTTATAGGTTCTCTGATTACAAGTACCTACCTACCTACCTATGAAGTTATCTGAATGTAAATAATAGCCCGTACCCCACCGCGTTAGCGACTGCGATAAAAAATCAAAAGTAACTTAAGTTTTTTATCGATATGTTTCACCAAGGTTAGGTTATGCAAACATCACTTTGTTTATTTAATCAGTACCTAAGTTGTTCAGTAACAGTGATTGAGCTCACTTATAAGCTTGCGTCTTATAAGACGGATGGAATATGTTTTCATACCTAATTATGTTATTCAAGAAAATATTTCTATAGTATAAACGTCACATTCTCATAATAAATTATTAGGTTTTATCAGCATTTAACGAGGTTATGAATTATTAAAAAAACCACACATTTTATGTTCAAACGCACTCGCATTCATGAATTAACAATGTACTTGCAATTTTAAATTAATTTTGCTTAAACGTTGATTTTTCATTCCTTAATTCAACCAACAATTAACTAAACGACTGGCTTCTCTGTACACTTATCTGTAACTCTTCAATTTTGTTCTAGGAAAAATGTTAAACATGTCAAAAGTTTGGATGTCACTCTAACTGTACTTTTTCCACTACTTGAGCTACTCAAGTAAATTATCCTTAGCATAAATCAAACCTGTGACTGTTTATACTCCCCTCGCTACTCCGAAGGCATGTCAATCCGCCGCATGCAACGCATACAAACAAGAGCCCTGAAGCTGCGTGGACTTACTTTGTCTTTAGACGCGAGCCGTCTGAGATCGAGCAGCTTTTGGTACTGGCGCAGCGCCCGCAGGTACAGCCTGCCGGGCAGCTCCATTGGCAGCGACGTCTCCCGGGACCGGGACGCCACCTCCGTCCCGCTCATGGTTTCCACACAAACACTTGTACTTTTCAACACCCGA
This sequence comes from Adoxophyes honmai, assembly GCA_005406045.1. Taxonomy (NCBI): domain Eukaryota; kingdom Metazoa; phylum Arthropoda; class Insecta; order Lepidoptera; family Tortricidae; genus Adoxophyes; species Adoxophyes honmai. The sequence continues at coordinate 147,192 of BHDV01063453.1, forward strand.
GAGAAACCGTCATGGAGTCGTGCGCTAAGCGCGTCCGAAGTGAACGTCGGCCCCACGCAACACTGACGTATCGCGCGCCCCCCGCACATGCGCACCCGATACGCTCGCAAAAGGAAACCACGACCACGCTCCAGCGGCTTTCCTTGCACCAAGACGATCCGACCTGACCTGCTTTTACAATAAACTTCGGTATGCCAGACCGAGGCCTTCCACGCGGCGCGAGTGGTCTGCTGTGCAAATATTACAGACGCGCATCGCGTCGACAATCGCTGCTCTGTTTGCTATCGATTCTGTTGACTGCCTCGGCCAAGTCAACGAACTCCTGGTGTGCCTTGCCTTGGCTTCATTAAGCGCCCCTTAATCTTGTAATCTGTTGCGAGTGCGCATGAATGGCGTGTAGTTTTTAATTGCTACGCAATAATTGGTCTCGTTGCTGTCCTGTCTGCCCAACAAGGCTTATCTCGTACTCGTAACTTGTACTCGCAAATTTAACTTTATTTCTGCACAATAATAATTTGTCTCTATTCTGCCAATTTGGTCTACGATGCATAGTTAGCTAGTTGAATTCACGAAAAAGCATAATAGAGAGATAGCCGAAAACCAATAGGTACATATTCAACAATCGAGTCCCTGAAAATAAACTTCATTGTGCTTTGTAACGACTACAAAATTATCGGGTGGCGAGTTTGGTTTTTTTATAGTGTTGCTATCACGTCACCTAACTGCTAATAAATGGTTATGGATGGTTACTGACACGATAATAATAAAATTAATGACGTTTAACAAAAGCACGAGAACACAGCAAAAAACAGCAGTAAAAAAGTGTGTAGGCATGGCCATAATAATTATTATACATTTAAGTATAAGGCGACTTTATTAAAGTAGGGTTAAACGTACATCAAATTATATAAGTTAACTAGCTTTTGCCCGCGGCTCCGCTCGCGTTAAATTCGGGGTATCACAGAAGAGATAGCACACATACCAATTTATAGCTTTCTACATTGAAAACTTCCACCCCTCATTTTAGGAAAATGAGGTTTTTTTTTGAAGAGACAAAAAGTAGCCTATGTCACTCTCCATGCCCTAAACTATCTCTACCTAAAAAATCACGTCAATCCATCGCTCCGTTTGGCCGTGAAAGACGGACAAACAAACAAACTAACAAACAAACACACTTTCACATTTATATATTGGTACGGATTGGTACGGATAAATAACATAATTAAGTCTATCATAAGTTATATAAAAACTAAATAATAATAAAACTAGGTAATTTACTCAATAATTTAAACATTTAATTTTGGAAAATAAAGAGGATTTAGTATTTACGTACAATACAAATTTCGAATAAAAAATAATTCAAAATCAGAATATGATATAAAATGAAGTGCAGTGCGAATCGAAGGGTTTTTTTTTAAAATTCTGCAACAAAATTTTGAACGCGCCAGTACATTCGCAAATCACGGAAACATACTTCTCCACCATATTCAGCCGTGGGTATGTAACCCCTTATAGACCCAACTTTACTACACGTGTAACTTTTTTCCTCGTTTAATGATCGGATGAGCTCTGCAAGAACTGAGTTCGGGTCGGCCATGTTTACGAGGAATTGACTTATGGCAGGAAATGGCCGGTTATACGCCTCTGTCTTAATTTAGCCTCCGATTTCCGGTCCTTTATAAAATTCCTATCCGCTAAAAATACTCTTGAATAAAATTAATAACAAACAGTTCGACATTTTAAACAACAGATATGTGAAATAAAATAATTTTAAACAAAAAAAAACCGACTTCAAATTAGCTA
>BHDV01063460.1:0-10963 GCA_005406045.1 Adoxophyes honmai
TGTTCCGTGGTTTTAAGCAAGTCTATATTTAAATCCCCCGCGAAACTTAATATGCTGCAGTCACAAAAATAACTGTTACGTGCACTGATTTCGAGTCTATACCTACTTATAATAAACAAGGTTGGCATCCTTGAATTACCCAAGCCACAATTTGTCAAGGCGTAGGCGGGGAATTTTAAGCCATAGACAATTTATTATTTATGCCCTCTATAGTTATTTAATAATTTAATTTGTGTCATGCATGTTCAAAATATCATCTCTATTACGGTCTGAGGTTCTTCACTTAACAATCAACTCAAATCAACACTACTCATATTATAAAAAGCAAAAACATTTTTTTTTAGTTATTCTCATAAGGGAATTGTTTTAAAATGTATTATTTGTTTATCAATCGGCTTTATTATTACTAGTTTTCAATATTTTATGAACAACAGTAACTCAATTAAAACTATCTCTACCGAATCTACCGCTTAGAAATACTTTGTGTGTTTATCTTTTACATTTATTTGCTTTATCCTCAGATAAATAAATGTCCTTATTCCTCAGAGGCTTTATCTTTTTAATACTGTTCTAAACACAATATTTTGTTATACGGCAACACAATGCAAAAACAAAACGAAGGTTTAAAAAAAACAACGCCATTTTTTCGCCTAGTGGCAGACATACGGTACTAATTTGTCAAAATAGGTTACAACCCGGCTGTGAGTAAATGCTCGTGTCCAAACTGAATAACTACTCGGATCTCTCTTTCTTACTCATAGCATGGAGCGCGTCGAAGCGCTTGTTATCGTGACCCAGACATACCGACTGGACTAATTCGTATTCTATCTTCGAGGCTACGTCGCTTACGTGCGTGTCGTTTTCCGTGACTAGAAATACGTCGAAATCTGTGCATTATTGTTTTCCAAAACGAGAAAATGTACGTTCGCGTAGTGCACGGGTCCAACCAATCCAGGTGAGAGACCCGGGCGACTCTCGAAACGTGCGCGTGACGATCGACGACGGAGAAACGTGGTGTCGGAGTCCCTTGACGGGCGGCGGACGGCGGGCGGCTGCTCTCGAGCGCCAGCGCGGGCATGGCCGAGGCGGGCGCGGCCGACGAGCCGCAGGCCGGCATCGTCAAGGAGGGCTGGCTGCACAAGCGCGGCGAGCACATCCGCAACTGGCGCGACCGCTACTTCGTGCTGTTCGACAACGGCGACCTGGTGGGCTTCAAGACGCAGCCCGAGCGGCGCCACTACCGCGACCCGCTCAACAAGTTCACGGTGCGCGACTGCCAGATCATGGCGGCCGACAAGCCGCGCCCCTTCACCTTCACCATCCGGGGCCTGCAGTGGACCACCGTCATCGAGCGCAACTTCTCCGTCGACTCGGAGAAGGAGCGGTGAGTGCCCTCCAAACGCATGCTGTCGCCTCTGTATCATAACAGGGAAGGACACATTTGGTGTTCTACAAGGCCACATTTAAAAGCTAAACAAAAGTCATACTAAGGGTAGTTGTGAGTCTTAGCTTTATAATTATAAAGGTAGTTGTTGAATCTCGTTTCATGAGATCTGTGGTAAGTTGTAGCGCAGTGGCATTGAAGATTGTTTACTTCGCTTTATTCAACTCTTATGACATTGTTATTGTTGTTACTGGTGGAACGTACAGTGCACTGAAGGCCCTCGTCTTGAGCTGTTGTAGGGAACCAAATGTATTTGCATTAATGTTTTCATTTGAGGGTATGCGGATAATGTAATTAACTTTAGACTTTGGACTTTGATACAATACATAATCTGGAAATTGTCTTTCTTTAGAAGATCTTGTAAATATTATTGTTCTTGCTGGTGACTTTTGTTAGACAATTTTTATTGTTATTTATTGTCTATTGTCATTTTGTTTGTTGCTGTGTGTAACATTTGCATTCAATTTCAGTTTTACCATGTTGCCAAAACACTGCACAAGGCAACTCAAAATGCACATTGGATGATTGTTTTGTTATACTTGTTCATGGGCTGGCAATAGGCCTTAATGGCTTGCCATAGACATAACTGTGTCTCGTCACTCGACTCTTCTGTGTAGGTAAATGTTGTTTATAACTATCCTTTGGGAATTATGTATTACTTTGGTATAGCAAGTAGCCAGTTCTAACGAGGACCTAAATATGTCAAAATCAGTCTTGCAGTTGATGCATAAATTATTGACAGAATTTTCGCTTACATTATTTAATAGTGATGACTAATTGAAACAAGAATTACCAATGAGGAAATAACATACATAAAATGTGTTATTACCAACAAGGAAAAAATATCTAGTCGATCTTTCCTGCTGTCACATGCACTGTATGGGCACTCCCGAGCAGGATTAGAGGCTTGTTCTACTATTTCTTTTGATGTCCGGAATGAATTTTCTTGAGCAAGTGTTTTGTTCAAAAACAAAAATAAATGGCCTCCCCTCCACAACCAAAGCATTGTGCTACTTAAAGTCTACAACATAATGCCAGATTTAATTAAGTGACTGTTTTGATGGCATAGTATGTTTAGTTGATTGGCTTTGAAGCATGTCAATTTCAGGTTTTCAGTCAAACATCAATCATACACTAGCACCTATGTTCCTAAATTGGGTAGGCAGAGCACCCAAAGCATTGCATAAGAAAATCATGACTACTATGCTTTGCAGTCCTTTCCAGCATAATTTCATTTTAAGGTAATTGTGCAGTTATATTGCTGCCATATGTACTTCTTTAAACACAGATGCCTAACAAATAGGCTTTTCATAGTTAGGAGATCATGGCCAATACTGTAGGTTTCTGTTTGTTTTTAGATGGCATTATTGTATGCAACTCATTGTGTCATAAAATTCACCTTGTTTGGTCAAAACTAAAGAACTTGATTATGCTAATAATGATCTCAGACTTAAGCATCATTTAACATATCTAAATATATGAATCATAAAAACACAAGCTGCTTCAAAAGTGTGCCTTTGTTCCCCTGCATGTGTTGTTCACTGGAATACATTCCATGTCTAATAGTTATTATGACTTCTGAAGTAAACAATATGATAACCATGACCTTTAAATTGAAAGTGGTTCAATGTTGCAACATTATTCATGTTTTCAACTCATTCTCAAACGCAAATGCATTAATATTGTGAACATCAGCAGTTTTAAATGAATGTCGATGCATGCATGATGTAAATATTGTAACATTGATTTGTTATTTTTGTCTCAATGATAGAATGTGCACCCAATGTAGATGGTGAAAGATTTTCATAATCTTCATAACCCGGGTCTAGCACCGATCATAGTGGACTCCCTTTGGTTTATAAAGATAAAACTTATACCATTGGATAAGACCCTCACGCTGTATGTTGATCAAGAAATCAGCTCATGACTCACTGGTTGTTACACCTCATGCAAGGTGTTCACACACTTTATGTATAGTACTGACCGAGTTGCCAACAATTGAGACTGCGCTTATTGGGTCAGTGTAGACCTGGAGCACAATTGTCTAACGCAACAAAAAGTCATATTGTTTTTAATTTGACATTTGAAACCAAAAATCACTTTGAAATTGAAAAATTTCAAAGCAAACTGACACTGAAACTGTAAAATAAAAACAGATGTTGATTTTTGGTGCGTTAGACAATAGCTGCTGGAGGCAGGTTTTCCTTCTCAATTGTTAACTTGTCATATTGTGTAACATGTTGTGCATATGCATAATGAAAAGGATTTTTTAACGTCAGCCTTTTTTAAATATAATGTGGATAAAGATAACTAGCAAGTAGCAAGTGCTTTTTTAATGTCATTCATAATTCTGCTAACTTAAATTGCAAATTCTGTAAAAGAATTTCGTGGCTGCCAGTGTGATACTCGTCTATGGCTTCGCCTGGCAGTGGGGACCTGTCCCGTTCATCGTATGACTTATACAGCGTGCCTCGTTGGTGTTGCAGTGAGGAGTGGGTGGCGGCCATCCGCTACGTGGCCTCGCAGCTGAGCTCGGGGCCTGTGGGGGCGGCGGGGGCGGCCGGGCCCGCGGGGCCGGGCGGCGCGGGGGCCGCGGGCGCGGCGCCGGCCGCAGACCCCGACGACTGGGACATCGCACAGCTCGGGACCAGCTTCAAGGACCCGCGCCGTATCGTGAGTGCTCCCACAGATTGCAGCGGGATTGTCTAACGCACCAAAAATCTACGTCGTTTATAATTTGACAGTTCCAGTGTCTGTTCGCTTTGAAATATTTCAGATGTTTGGTCTCAACTGTTAGACAATAGGGCTGCCGCAGCGGCAAGGGCTTATACATATACTTCAGTTTGAAGTAGTAGCCTTACTAGAAGGAGATTGAATGCTAGGAGCAGCTTTTAATAGGGACTGCACAGTGAATGGAGATCCCTGGAAATATTTTAATTTTGGTTATGACTTTTAACTTATGGTTGCCAATTAGTCAAATTTCTTCCATGTCCGACACCAATTCTTCAGACATTCGGTTCAGTAGAGACTTCAGACATACGTCCCACGCGGCTAACTCCTATGGCTCGCCTGGGCCATGCGTAGGTACTTGCTGGTGTTGCCATCGTGGAAGTCGCAGTGAGCGCGAACATAGACTGCTTTTTTTTAGTCTTTTATAATGGAGTTACAATCTGTCAAAAGTTTTTTGATAAAATGAAGGTAGCTAAGTTTGAACTCTGCATAGAAATGCAGAAACAAGAATATTTTCCCCATTAACTTGTTTCCGTTTTCGTGAATGTATCATAGACGGCTTTCAAATTTCATTGTTTTTATTTCAAAAAAGAGGCGTAATATGGTTGCCAGCACTGCGTCAAGAGCCTCCGATAGAAACACTCGAGACACAAAGTACTTTTTAAAACTTCGTACATTCTTGTTGCGGTATGTTATCTGGCTTTATCAGTTGTAGCGGCCGGGGCTGCGGGGCTCCGTGAGCACGCGCTTGCAATTGGGCCTCCCCAGCGGGCCGCGAGGTGTATCGAGCGGGCTCCTGCTGATTCATTACGCGCGGCTCCCCTAATAATCACCAATCAATTTTGATAGAGCAAAGCCGATCTCGCCTTCAATGACAATTCATCTTGTTCTTCACTTCATACCATGTACCTACGTCCTGTTTGTTTCACTGGGAAAAAATATGTTTATTTCCTGTTCGATGTTAATTTTAGAAATGAGAGTAGGAATGACGCCCGGCCGCTGCATCGCACGGCGGCGCAGCGGCAACAGGAAAACCGCGGCGGCCGGCCGGCTCACAGTGTTGCGGCTCCATAGTAGGTAGGGGACGAAATTATTTTTAAGGTTTATTGTTGACTAATTATCTTTATATGGTACAGAATGAAGAATTATACATAAAAAAACCGGCCAAGTGCGAGTCGGATAAAACAACAGCAAAAAATCAGGTTTTTTTGTATGGGAGCCCCCCTTAAATACTAATTTTATTTTAATTTAATTACTTTCTTTTAAAGTAAATATTTAATTAAATATTATGTGACCATATCAAGTATTTACCTGTTACAGTTATTTAAATAGACCCAAAACAGCAAAAAAAAAACACGTTTTTTCTATGGGAGCCCCCCTTAATTATTATAATTATTATTATTTTAGTATTTGTTGTTATAGCGGCAACAGAAATACATCATCTGTGAAAATTTCAACTCTCTAGCTTTCACGGTTCGTGAGATACAGCCCGTAGACAGACGGACAGACGGAAGATGGACGGAAGTCGAAACCTTTCCTTTTACTTAATTTTGGTATTTTGGCGGGTAATTTAGCTTCTGTTTTACAAATTCTAATAAATTTGTGCATTTTCTGTCCAAAGTTTTCGATGGATTTCGAAATATAACCGCTACAAGCTCCTTCAACAATATGCCCTGCGGTAAACAATTATTATTACAGTCAAAGTTTGCAAAAAGTTGCAACTTTGCGTTTTATATTCCAGTAATATAAGGTCAATACTTCACTGTCACTAACATTTTATGGCGGCACGAAGTGGAATATTATACTTAAAGGTCTATAGAAGAAAAATTTCCACCTGTATTGAAGCTGTGCATTTAAATATTCCGTATTTTATAAAATGTTTGTAATATTTCAATTAGATAAAACGTTTTTACAAGACAATACCTTGGTCTACAGAATCCATGTTGCAATTTTAATAATAGTATAGTTTGTATCCGAAAATCGTAGTTTGAAACACCCAACTCGAAATCACTTAAACGTCTCAGAAATAAATTGTTAAACTTTGACAAGCGTTTTAGCAATGTTTCTGTGAGAAAATATCCTCGTTTTTGGCATAATATGATACATTATTAACATAAGTTCAATAAATAATGTTTGTATTTGATCTACCTACATTTTTGTTTTTTCGTTTTTTTCCTACCGCCGCAACACTGTGCGGCTGCAAGCATACAGTCTCAGCGACACAAACCCTGTTCTCAATTTTTTATGTTTACAAAGTACAGTCAAGGAAATTGATTACTGTGCCACTTTGTACCCTTTCACAAGAAATGTCACTGAGACATACCATACTTTCTACTAATCAAAGCAATATGAAACTCACTATGAAAAGGTTCAAAGTGGCACAGGTATCAATTTCCTTGACTGTACAATGTCGATGTTGCTAACTTTGATATTTAATTTATGTTTAAAGATACAATGTTTTTAATGCTCTGTCCTTAGATCAATTCGTGAAGATTATGACCGAATCGACCAATATGAGAAAAACTTGTTTATTGAAATTTTCAACTTTACAGTTTTATGAAATGAGCGTTGACAAGTTTCATAGTAAATAACATGAGTCTATTTATGTTTAATTATGTTCTCTAAAGACGCGACAGAGGTAGATAGCGCTCGAATTTCTCTGTGCTCCGCGACCGGCTTTTTAGTTATTAGTAGGTATCCAAGTACCACACGAAAAATGAAAATCGTGCGACGTCTCATGTCATTGCGAGTTAGCCGTATTGGCAAAATCCCGTGTGGTTGCAGACACTGGAGAAGTTCGAGTTCGTGAAGGTGCTGGGCAAGGGCACGTTCGGCAAGGTGGTGCTGTCGCGCGAGAAGGGCACGGGCAAGCTCTACGCCATGAAGATCCTCAAGAAGCACCTCATCATCCAGAAGGACGAGGTCACGCACACGCTCACCGAGAACCACGTGCTCAAGAAGACCAAGCATCCCTTCCTCACGGTTCGTACGCCCCGCTTATTGGAGTAGGCTAGTAGTTGAGTAGGAGTCAAGTTGTAATTGAACGTCTAAAAGACGGTGCTGTTGCGTGCGTGCTGCGTGGGCCCTACGTGCTTTCAGCAGCCCCTTATAGTGGTTTATTACATGATGCTCTTCACACAGCAACTGATAGAAGCAGGTGGCGGCATATCATAAGAGAGACTATTCCGACGTAATGACCACGACCCTCCAGCACTGAGGAAACCGACGCAAGGGTGATAGTGGTTTCAGAACAGCCTCGCTATTCAGTATACAATAAATACCACATCTGCTTACCTTCTCAATTTATTACACAAATTGATTACGCTGGATGTATTTATTTTATTCGCAATAAGTTCGAAGTTGCGTGCAAAATATGCACTTATGGTATCTTGTATGTACCTATGTCTGCGTCTGCCAGGCAGGTGGTAGCAGTTAGTATTACTTAGTCACCCTGTCACTGAGTCTATGTTATGCAGTGAGTAGTATGTATGTCATCAAGACCGTGGAGGAGTTGTTCAGACTCGCTACGGATAGGGTCCGATTTAGGCTTCTTACAGACGAACTGCAATTTGTGAACGGTAGAGGGTACTTCAGGTCGGCGGCAGCAGTCAACACGTCGACAGCTGAAGTAATCTCTGGCGTTCACAACTTGCAGTTCGTCCGTAAGAAGCATTAAAGAGATGAAGATGACTGCCAATCTCCAGTAATTAAGTTGCACTTAATGTGTGGCGGCGCAGGCGCTCCGCTACTCGTTCCAGACGGCGGACCGCGTGTGCTTCGTGATGGAGTACGCGAACGGCGGCGAGCTGTTCTTCCACCTCTCGCGCGAGCGCTCCTTCAGCGAGGAGCGCACGCGCTTCTACGGCGCCGAGATAGTCTCCGCGCTCGGGTACTTGCATGCCAGGGGCATCATCTACCGCGACCTCAAGCTGGAGAACCTGCTGCTGGACCAGGACGGACATGTCAAGATTGCCGACTTTGGACTCTGCAAGGTACCACACCCTTTTACCATTGCAGATACCTGTACAACCATTAGAATTGCATGACATCTCTGCCCCTTTTCAGTGGATGCAATTCTATTGGTGGTTTTTAATCTCGCTCACCACTCTGTTGACTTGCTCCACTCCTGTGGGCAGGCAGCCTTAGCACGGTTTCAATGGCCGACATGAAACATATGGATTCTTGTCACTGTCCAATTAGAGACATCAGAAAAAATAGGCAGTCGGTCATATTCGCGAGTGTTGCCATGATAAAGGTGCCGTTATAATAAACTATATATGACTCAAAATCGGAGGCCGTAGTCCGTATGGGATTCGTGATCTGCTGAGTGTATTGCTTTGCAAAGTATAGAAACTTAGAAGGTTTATTGTAGGCCTAGGTTCTGATCAAATTACATAAGGCGAATCATCTTCATCAACTCATCATTTCTCTAAAAAATTTCAGGTTTTTGATTAAATCACGCTTTGTCATTTCATTACACTTGTTTAATGATTTGATAATCCCTTTGAGTTGAAATCTTATAATTGACGCTTAACATATCTTGTGCAGGTGAACATAACATACGGGCGCACGACAAAAACGTTCTGCGGCACGCCGGAGTACCTGGCGCCCGAGGTGCTGGAGGACGCGCACTACGGGCCCGCCGTGGACTGGTGGGGCACCGGCGTCGTGCTCTACGAGATGGCGTGCGGCCGCCTGCCCTTCTACAACCGCGACCACGAAGTGCTCTTCGCACTCATCGTCTCCGAGGAAGTGCGCTTCCCGCGAGCCCTCTCCCCCGCCGCCCGAGCCTTGCTAGCGGGCTTGCTGACGAAGGAGCCCGCGTCGCGACTCGGCGGCGGACCGGACGATTCCCTCGAGATCATGGCGCATCCGTTCTTCGCGTCGATAAACTGGGCGGACCTCGTCGCCAAAAAGATCCCTCCCCCCTTCAAACCCCAAGTCGAGTCCGACACGGACACGCGCTACTTCGACTCGGAATTCACAGGCGAGAGTGTGGAGCTGACGCCTCCGGAGAACGACGCGGCGTTGCAGCGCGTGCAAGAGGAGCACTTCCCGCAGTTCTCGTACCAGGACATCTGCAGCTCGGCGCACTCGGCGCTGTCGCAGCTGGCGGCGCGCCGCACGCCGCCCGCGCCCGCGCCGCCCGCGCCCGCGCCGCGCTGGCCCTGAGCATTACATATAGGATTAATCTGCCGATGACTTTCATTTCTCTTCCCCGATACACCCTGATAACCAAAACCGAGTGAGCGAGTCTCTTCTGATACCTCCTGCGTGAAGTGACGTTCGGTCGAATACGTTCGCAACAGATAACAGCGGGTCGACGCTCGAATTTCTCTGTACTCTGCGATAGATTTTTAGGTGGCAGTAAATATCTTAACTTTATATTTTAGGGCTCCATACTTCTGAAGAGAAAAGGGAACTCTTTATAGGAACACATTGTTAACAATCTATCTGTCTGTCAAGTCATTATTTACAGGAGCATGTAGAGATACATTAAAAAATGTACCTATATCATTTGTTTTAAGATAAACTGGCCTGGACATGTCGAGCTAACCTCTGTATAAAGACTGAAGTTTATCCGTTTAATTGGACTACAAATGGCAAAAACGGAACCCTTATGTAGATTCGTCATGCCTGTCTGTCTGTCCGTCCGCTTGTCACAGCCACTTTCCGAAACTAAGAGGTTGAAACTTGGCAAGTAGAAAAAAAACTACATTTAGAAGATACCTCATGCTTCAAACTGAAACTATGTTTTTCATCAAACCTGTGTGGTTCAACCACTTGTGTGGAAAACCTTGGTTCTATAATATAATTATAACTTTTATCAAAACGAAATAGTTTGTGCAAAATATGCTTCCAAAGTGGTAATATGCGTGCAAACTCTGAAACTTCTAAAATAAGAGAACGATAAAACTAAAAAACATGATCTACATTTTCATGCAAGCTGCAATGAAAATCGGTTTGAACGAGATCTAGTACCTAAGTTTTTTTTTTTGTAATATATGTACGTCTTAAATCGTAAACTGCAATTTATCTTTCATTTACTTAGTCAATGGTACGGTACCCTTCGTGCGCGAGTCTGACTCGCACTTCGCTTGTTTTTTTTCTAAGCAGTACGGACAGCTGCAGAGAAAGGTAACCCCCTAGTAAATGAAACGTTGTATGGACAGGGGGTTACTTTTCTCTGCAGCTGACTGTACATAAATATCGTCATTACCAAGCACATGAAATCATCACCAGTCAGAAGGTCATTGCCATATTATACCTAGTAGTTATCACCAGGCCATGGTTGAATTATTCGGAGCTCATAGTTTCAAAACGTATGAAATGAAATTTAAGGCTGAATATAATTAGTAAAAATGCTTAGAAAACATTTGTCAATGAGTATAGGTAGGTATAGGGTTTTAAGAATTTTGATTAGGTACAAATGGGAATATGGGCGTGAGAATATGTATGTATGTATGTAATTAGGTACAAATATTCTCGACATTTCACTGACCCCGTTATGAAAATGTTTTCGTCTGTGATTAAAAGTATCATTTACCTATGAAATCGAAATTACTGTGAGTTAAGTATAGATTTTTAATTTCGACGAAATTATTTCGTCCAAAACACAATGAAAATAAAATTTCAGTCTGAATGAAAGGTCAACATGGGTCAACACGATCTGATTATGTTTGTCTATGGTTTTAAAAAAGTTTGATTTGCCGCCATTTTTTACGTCATGTCATTGGTTTATTTGGTTTTCATCACACTTGCTCGTCAATGGTGTTATTACAAGAGCGT
>BHDV01063461.1:0-18732 GCA_005406045.1 Adoxophyes honmai
GAAATTAGGAAACGTTTACATATTATTGCACGCGACTGTACCTGCCAACTAAAACCTAAAATAATATTATAGTAAAATAGTCGCAGTTTTGTCTATGTAGCGTTTCGTGTACTCTGCTTACCTCGTTTGGGAATACAAGAGTGATGTATGTATGTAATGAAGGTTTGTTTTTTGAAAGTGTGATACAAGACTTAACACCTTCCCTGCCCTCGTACAAAATAATCTAAAAATGTCACAAATTTCTCAGTGTCATTGATGTTTATTGTTGATATGTGTGAATGAGCTCAGGTATTCCAACAATCCAGTTAAAACTGAATATCTCACATTGTTTACTTTGCTGTAATAGGTAAACTGCCATAGAAAAATGCTGTTTTCACGCTAGTAACAAAACGTTATACGTCTCCCTATCATAAATACACGTGTATGACATGTATGAAACACCATACCATGTTGGGTATCCCTTATTACGAGAGAGTCTGCGCTCTAGTCCCATACCCATACACCCCTAATTCTAACTAGCAACTTTACTCACATTCTCACGCAGTCATGTTTGTTTTATAAGGTCATTCAACACATACATAACCTCACTTGAAATCTGAAGAATTAAAGTACCCAAGACTCTTGACTCGAGTTACTCGCTTACACTTAAAGGTGTAAGTGCACGTTTATTTGTCTAACGGTGTCGCATGTCACTCGGAGGCATTCGGTGCCACTCGGCACGGATGCCTATCGCTTAGGTTATTGATCCTTACCGTTTGTTTAAAATTCATTGCGCGCGCGCCGCGTCCGGACCCCGCGTGTGGGGAGCTTTCGATTTGCTTAAAATGTTATTGGTCTTTTGTATTCCGAGGTAGTTGCCGTCTGGGTACTTGGTTGCCACAGTGTGGTTCGTCGCAGACAGGATGAGAGGAAAGTCGGAACGTTGCACGCACTTAAATACCTACACAATAATTTAATGATGTAGGAAACCTCAATTTGATATTGTTGAAACGAACTATTGTTAAAAAAAACTTACAGCATTGAAATGAAAAACTTCCTAAACGGTTTAACTCCTGAACGCTGTTGATGGATGACACGTACTTAAGCGATCAAATTTATCATACCACTCTTTTTGGCTATACAGTCAAAAAACTGTGTTTAGTTCTCATAAGGAAAGATTGTAAAGGGTTGAATGCTATCGGAACTAGATTTACAGCCTACAACGATGCACTCTACAGTGTCCGAGTAATCAAAGCCACGACGGTGGAAATAATCCCATTAATCACAAAAGGATCACTCAGTTCAGGAGCCAACCCAAACATTCTTCGCCTAGCATCGGAGCAAACTCCATTTCAATTACTAAAGCGCTCTGAATGGCAGATGAGAGGAACCGCCTCCGATAGGCTCCCAGTCCTGCCGATTAGAATAGGTGCGGCGCTACGTAAACCTATTTTGCATCCGACACTTGGTTAAATTGGCTCAATTAGCAAGCATCCGCAAACGGCCGAATCATCTACACCCACAGCCGCGGGGGCGTTGAAAAAAAAAGTTGGCAAACGTCAAACGTTCGCGCCACCCGGTCATTCATGAAGTTTGTGCGTTATTGCCGCGGTCGTAGTGGGAAGCAATTGTAATTTTATATGTTTACGCGCTTCAGATTTGATTGTTGGTGTTCAGCGCCGTTTTTATGGGCCATCGGCGATCGCAAATGAGCCGTGAATAATCAACGGTCGACGTTTGTTTTTCGTCGTTTGATAGAGCTATTTAATAATCAGCTGTCAAGATGTTTTTGTAGTTACGTCGATATTTAAGAGCAGTGACAAGAAATGTTGTTGTGTACCTAGTGTTAGGATCGATTAACACTTCTCCAGTTCTTCCGTGGTTGTCGTAAGAAGCGACTAGATGAGACTAGAGGGTTTAGGTATGCTTCCCTCGATCTGTTTTTAAACCTACAATTGTGCTAGATATTGGTACGAAGCGGGAAATAGTCATGGTTTTGTCTATAGCACGTTTTGTGTGCTCTGGCTACCCCATTTGGGAAGGCAGGCAGTATTTAAGTGAAACGAAAAATGATTCGTGCCATGATTTGATTATGAAACCACCTACATATTTATCTCTTCAATAAAACCTACTTACATACACAATTACATCACACCTGTATTCCTAAATGGTGTAAACGACGACGGCAACAAACGATAGTGTTACCCGATGATGTTTATTCATAAGAACGCGCCTATGGCAAATTATCGTGAGGTAGTAATTGTGTGAAAACTTTGAAAAGCGTTGGTCTCGCATCATGCCCACAATGGTTATTGTCAACTGGCAACCCATCCTTGACCTTAATGCCGTGAACAGCGTTTAGGTAACCGCGACTTGGGAAATTTCAACGTCCAACTAAACGGCAACAGCGTTTCTCAAAGTTTTTGTCAAAAGTGGCTATATAGATACATACATAGATACCGTCACGCCTCTTTCCCACAGGGGTACGCAGAGACTTTGTTCCACTTGCTACTATCCTGATCTGACGTACCCCTTTTGCTTCATCCACATTCGTTAGTCTCTTCATAGATGCTCGTCGGTTTCAGGTACTCTGGACCTGACCTGTTTCTAAACGTCGAAGTGGCTACGAAACGTGATATAATCGTGGTTTTGTCTATGTAACGTTTCGTTTTCGCTATATAGTAATAATTATCACGAAATATAGTAATAATTATCACGAAAATACTTAAGTCATTTAGTTGTGTTGTTACAAAATACAATTGATATCTTTCGGATTAAATGAAAGTGTGAACACCTAATGCCAATAGAATAGCGACAGTCGTTTGAATGTGACAGTCATAATATATCTAAACGAGCGTGCGCGGTGTGACTCATACTTCCGGCGACCCCAAATTTGTACGCTCACCAATTGCGTATATACTTAACCGTTTATGGTATTAGGGCTACTTTGTCGCTTAGATAATTTTGCTTATTCCATGCTAAAAAACTCACTTAAAGTATATTGTTCAAGAAGGAAACAGAAAAAACGCCCTATTAACCCGTTTTTTACTCCAGATGGCATTTCAAGCAATTCCCATCGTCTCCTCTATATCGTAGCCCGTAACAAAAGCACCTTCGACTAACTGTACTGATACTTAAAACAGCGAATCGACTACTTAACGAAATTAAATTCAACCACTAGAAAGCTCAGCAAATGGCCCTGTACAGTAATTTCGCCCGGACCTGTGATTGCGCCGGGGTAATTTTACCCGCGTGCTGGTAATTCGATCTGATTCGGAACTATCGAGGAAACATTACTGGTATTAACCCTTTGACTGCCTAGTGTAATGTAATTCAAGCGACATTGGATGCTCAGTGAGAGGGTTAGAGGTTGTATTGCAGTGGCGTGGTGAACAGCCTTTTGTGGTTATTTTGCGAGCGCGAGGACGGTGTCGATGACGAATTGGTGTAATGTGCGACAATGTAATGTATGGATGTTTCGCTGTAATTTGGATGATTCAGGATTTTTGTGAAGGTTTCATTTACTGTCCCAGACGGTGTGCATGTCACGACGTGTTTTTAGTTTCTGTGCTCCTAGTTACATTGTCTTTTTTTCCGTATTCAATAAAGAATATTTTATAGTATGTAACGAAATGTTTAAAGATAAATTTGAATCGTCATTGGGTTGATTAATGTTAGGGTAGTGGATTATAAGAACGACAATTGAATGTATGACAAAAGACGTTTTCCAAAGTTTTCTTAACTTACGAAAATGTCTTTTAAATTGATCCATGTAATAAAATCGAAAATCAGAGTTCATTGTACTTTCCCTAGTTCTGTAATTCTCCTATTACAAGAGGAATTAAACTAAGCGCTAAGGCATGTTTGACAACATACCGCATAATCAACAGACTGTAAAATAACCTAATCAAATATCAGCAAATTAACCTCGGCGACAAATCACTACCTACGTATTTATCCACAGACTTATATCGAAATAGATACCGCGAGTTCCTGCATTTGTATGAAAACCAAGCGTGCCACTTTTCTCTACCTACTGTAACGTCACATGAGCGCTTTAGTGATAGAAATTTACAATCCGAATGAAACCGATTCAAAGGTGACGCCGCCTTACTCAAGTTGCCTTGGCTCTAGGAAGTTAAACTTAATCTAATAAGCTATAACTAGACCCCGCTATCGGACGTGCAAAACGGTAGCTGTCAATTTCGTCCCATTACTAGGGAAGGGTAAATTTTTTTTTTAATGTCGATAAGTAAAATAATGACAGTCTAATGACTTTTAATTTCTATCGTATAAAATATTATTAGACGAATACTCGTAAACACAGCGAAATAATCGTAAAAATGTTGTAAGATGACATGGACTATCTACTGACGTAAAAATAAATTATTATCAGTATAAGACTAAGTGGACAGAATTAACCTGTACTGAAAAGTTTTATCTCAAGAGCGTTCATGCACTATCCTGCAACTTGAAACATAAGAAAAGTAAGATTTTTTGTTGTACTAATAACGATTTATATTTTTAACGCTAAATGATTATCATAGATCCCAAAAAAACATTAAATAGTATACAAATAAACGGTACTCTACTATATAAAAATAAGTCGTGTTTTCCTTCCTGACGAAATACCTCCAGAACGCACGAACCGATTTGGCCAATTCTTTTTTTAAAATGTTCGTTGAAGTTCAGGGAAGGTTTGTAAGATGAGAAAGTGTGGAAAAAAATAGTGTAACATACTAAAAAACTAAAAAATCGTTCTCCCATACAAATTTTTCAACTCCAAAAAACAGTAAGCGCCGCAATATTTCATACATCTTACGCGTTTTTATTAAAACCTTCTCTATTTAGCTCAAGAACGACGGAAGCGCCGCTGATTTTCATACGTCTCCCGCTTTTTTGCGAGTAAAATAGGTACTTTATATTATTCAGCACTAATGTCGTTACGGCGAAAGTTACTTACATTTCGTTAATAAATTAACCCTTATTCCCTAAGATACGCGGCTGTCAAAATTTATACTGAACTGACAAACTTTGACATTATTTACGGCATATTATCACCAGCCAGCTAGCCACTTGGCCACATAAAACCTATTTGGATGTTTAGATGTTTTGATACATTGTTGGTTTATGAATAACTAGCTGTGCCCGCGACTCCGTCCGCGTGGATGAGTGACTATTCCCATGCTATTCCCCCCCGTTTTTTCCACATTTTCCAATATTTTCTTCGCTCCTATTAGTCGCTGCGTGATGTTATATAGTCTAAAGCCTTCCTCAATAAATGGTCTAACCAACACACAAATATTTTTTCAGTTCGAACCGATAGTTCCTGAGATTAGCGCGTTCAAACAAACAAACAAACAAACTCTTCAGCTTTGATTCGTCAAAGAAGATTAATTGTCTTTTTACTATTTACTAAAACGCCCTCGAATAGCGCGCAAAATTAAAATACACATACATACATATCCTCCGCCTGTATTCCCGAGAGGGGTAGGCAGAGCACATGAATTCAAAAATCCAGTGCCACGTTTAGCGATTTCAGAGCAACCAGATGATCAAACGTGATACTGCAGTGACAGATTGCTAGCCCATCGCCCACAATACACTAACCCTTTCCCAGAGCCGACTCTTACGACACCCACGGGAAGA
Organism: Adoxophyes honmai; assembly: GCA_005406045.1. NCBI lineage: Eukaryota > Metazoa > Arthropoda > Insecta > Lepidoptera > Tortricidae > Adoxophyes > Adoxophyes honmai. The sequence continues at coordinate 5,629 of BHDV01063461.1, forward strand.
AAGGGGGAGGTGCTATTCTAACCCGGCACCACACGGGATATAAATTAAAATCCATACTAATATTATAAATGGGAAAGTGTGTTTGTTTACTTTGTTTGTTTATCAGTCTTTCACGGCTAAACGAAGCGACGTAGTGACGTGATTTTTGGGTGGAGATATTTGAAGGGATGGAGAGTGACATAGGCTACTTTTTGTCTCTTCAAAACTCCCCATTTCACTAAAGTGAGAGATGGAAGTTTGTGGAGAATACCGCAATTTTATATGTAGAAAGCTATAAATTGGTATATGGGATGAGCTATCTCTTCTGTGCTACCCTGAAATTAACGCGAGTGGAGCCGCGGGCAAAAGCTAGTTGTACATAAAAAAAATGTATTGAGAAATCGAGTATCGATATCGACATCACAAAATATGATTTGATTACCAGTCCCTAAAATTTGACAGCTATCATTTTGCACCTCCGATAGCGGGGTCTAGCTATAACAAAACTAAATGAAATCGCGTCAAAGGAAGAGCATTGCTCTCCCTTATGGCTCCCATTTGGCACGCGAAGTACACACGCTTGAGTCATCTATTACGATATAAGTCTGTGTATTAATCCTATAAACAGCTCCTTAATATTCGATACAAAATCTAGCACCTCATAACGCTCGTAAACTAACCTACTATCGCTTTGCACCTTCCTTCCTCTTCTAACAGAGTGTGTGAGAAAGGGACAAGCTGAGCGATCGGCTAAAGCCAGCTACTCATTAACGTCGTGAACACGCACGCGGCTATTCATTACCATCGGCATGGTTGGCTTTAGGAATGTTAGTATGTCACACCTCGAAGATATGCGAGCGATTGTTACTGGCGAGGCGTGGTTAATTTGTGATACAAACTTAATAATTTGTTATTATATGAATGTATAATTTGGATTTGGAACCTCTCCATTTCTTCCGAGGATATCGCAACTAAGGAAATTAAGTTAAGGTATATTTTTAGGACAGGCTAGCAACCTGTCGCTGTTATACCTGCCACCGTAAAATATAAAAAATATATCTACGACACAAGTGGTGACTAAACGTGGAATAGTCATCGTTTTGTCTTTAGCGTTTTATGTGCTCTGCCTACCCCGTTTGGGAATACAGGTGTGATGTTTGTATTTCATTTTAACGAGTGAAAATAAAAAAATACGAGTAAAATTTTAAACCATCTTTCAAAAGGAAGAAGAGTATCGAGTCTTGTGTTTTTGCGTCTAATCAAAACAGATTTTTCCTTGCGTGATCACTCTAGTACACAGAACTATCGATAGTTTAATTTATCGATACAGGGCCTCCCTGCTTGTCAAACAATATCGCCCCGCAGATTCTGTCAGCTTATTACCTACGATTCGCAATCAACTGTGCGGGTACACGATACATACACATGCGGTCGCGCGTTAATCTGCCGACCGCTCGTTGTCGTGTGGGCTACCTGGGCGTTAACTAATGCAGGATATAGGTCAATAGGTCATCTGCTGGACTGGTGTCCACTGTCCAGCCGTCTTAGTACAGCTAGGCGCGTGACACGCCCTCAGTGTTGCCAACTCCTAGAAGTTCGAGTTACTACACTCAAAATCTATGTGTTAATTGACGTCCCTTTAAAATGCACAATGTTTTTCAACTTGTTTGACTGATTTTCTATTTTTCCGTGTGTACATTTGTTTTTTGTGTATGTGGACTTTTAACAGAGAATAATTTCGTATTTTTTTCTTTCCAGGTAAGTTCGATGATATCATCTTGCGGAATACGAAAGGAGGTAAACTTTAAACGACGCGAATAATTACTGCTATGGCGTTTATTAAAAAAATACTTTATTTTTGGTTGTAAACAACGTCAGAAAGCGTTATTCATAGGTACGTAATACATTTACTTTACTATACCTTGAATCAAAAATTTATAAGCACATTTACATTAACACGTTACTCGTAGAATTAAGGTATCAAAGATTTAACCGTATACGGCAAACCGGCCTCCGAAAACCGCCCGTTCGGTTCCCAAAGCCGCCGCAACGCGGCGCTTTGTGGAAAAGACTCTTCCCCCCAAATTATGCTATTAGGTTATTCTTCAATTAAATATGATTGAGCACAAATTGTAACTCTGGAAATTGTGAGAAGTTTTCGCCTCGCGATTTCCGTTATTCGTCTCAATTAAGTTGGAACACTGAACGTAATGGCACTTTGCCGGGACGACGCGATTTGGGGTTCGTCATTAGAATGAAAATCACATCTTACGATATTCGCGTTGTTAAGAAAAATCTTACGGAATTTGTAAGTGGTCATTACTATAATACGAATACGGTCGAACAGTTTTAAACGTAAAGCAGCCGTAGCGCAAAGCTCCAGATGATGGCTCGCGAATAGACCCAAAAAATGTCGTGCTGATCTCGATATAAAAACATGAGTAGATCCGTTCTATATCACGGTACTTTTATGTTTAAAATATATATGTAGTGATGATGTACTTAAAACATAAGAACGTCGTATATTTCATCCGTAAACGCCACACTGCCATCTGAACGTCAAAACAGAACACTATCGCACTCACACTCTCACAAGGCTCTTCGGCCCGTAAGAAACGCACATATGCAAATGTCCCACAGAAGCGTGTAGGTATGTGTGCGTGAAATTAGCAGAAGGTCACCGCGTGTGTGTGTGTATGTGTCACACAGCGATAACAATGCAGCTGTTATGCCGACTTCACACCTCCAGTTAAGTTAAACGATACTGACTAATTAGGGCTGCCACTGACGGTCAGATTGATAGATCGTTAGTGCATCATACATCTATAGTACCGTCTCCGGCATATAACTTGGCAACGTTTTAAGTACCGCGGATTGTTCCGTGCTAAAGCGATGCGTAAACTTACTCCCAGTACTTAAAAGTAGGTGCCGGGGACTGTATTCGTAAGTGAATAGTGCTAGCCTATCTCTATTGTGTGTATTTTAACTTAAACCTCAAAAAATGCAAAAAGCGGCTGCAAATCGAGAAATAGTCATGGTTTCGTCTGTACCTATCATGTTTCGTGTGCTCTACCTACCCTGTTCGGGGATACAAGCGTGATTGTATGTGTGTTTTATGAAGTTGGCATCCATAGCGCGGCAGCGACACGTCAGCGCGGTGCGTGTTTCCGATTGCAGGCTTGATTGTCCTGTGTCCCTCGGGGCGCGACTCCGAGGCGATTGCAGCGAGTTTTATATACGTCACGCCGTAGGCAGAGCACACGACGCGCTACAAGACAAAACAAAGACTATTTCACGCTTCGCGGCCTCTTTTAGCATATTTTTTAGGTTTCGACTACTTGTCAAGTATAAATGTGACAGGTTGCTAGCCTGTCGCCTAAAATATACTTTGAAATTTAACATATTTCCTTAGTCGGCTCTTACGACATCCGCGGAAGAAATCGAGATGTGTGATTCCAAAATCGGATACCACACGGACACCTGACTTGACAGTTGAAAATTTATTTGTAATCCGATGATTGCCGATGATATCCGAACTTCGCCGAGCAGTTTTAAAAAAATCCACGCACCGTATCTATCGACCCACTGTATTTACACCTACACATCCATGCTCAAGTCAATGAGCTCAACACTAATCATATTATAGTATCAAAGACCGCAAACTCGGCACAACTTGACGCACCGGCGAACGGTCTTCATCCGATTAGGTGCGCTGTTTGTTTACACTTACACTGCGACAAGGGCCCAGGTCAATGTGCACTTGCAACGCACTTGGAACCATTGTCGATTGCCATTACGGGAAGTGAGCGAAGTCTGCACGGAAGGGTAATTCATGAAATCGAGAGGTCTCGAAAATTTTGTCACGTTGTCACTAAACTTCCCTAAAATACTTCTCTAAAATGCTTCTCTACTCTTGTGTCATTTCGTTTCATCTCCGTGGTATTTGGCACCAAGGTATTTAAGACATTGTGAGATGGTTGGTGTAAGATGGTTTTATCTATTTAACGTTTGTGTGCTCCGCCTACCCCGACAAAAACAGGCGTAAGTTATGTACATATATGTACCTATGTTAGAAAAGCGGAATGTACGAAAACGCTACGTAGCGCTTCTATCCGTTATCATTTTTGAAAATTAACTAGTTTTTTTTTAACTCTGTGCCGATCTGTATCCAAACTGTTTGGTGCACTGACCGGTGCGAATAATTAAAAAAAAAAAACTGGTTGCCTGTAAAGTCGGTATACGGGCGAAAGTTTTACGTGACAACGACTTTGAGTGGTAAAATAATTTTAAAGTGAATATTCATTCGTATAGTAGGAAGAAGGAATATTCGGCCCAGAATACCTTTTTTTACCATTCCGAGTCGAGACCTTAGTTCCTTGGGGTTCCAGCGCCACCAACTTAATGAAAGAGCTCTCCAAGCGGCTGGTTGATGCAACCGGAGGCCGAAGAGCTGGCAGCCACCTCGCTCAACGCATCAGCATTGCGATACAGCGAGGAAACGAAACCATACCTCGGGGGTGCATAGATTAGATGTTTAGAGACGATGTTTTAAACGTAATTGAAGCCATTACTCAACTATTTCTTTTGCCAAGGTAGGGAAGAACAAATTACAAAACCGTAAAACAGAAGATTTAAGTTTATTTTTTAAGTTAGTTGTTTATAATTTTAATTGTTTTTGTTTTGTACATATTTTTCTAAATACAATTGTGAAGCTATCCAAATTGAATTTTATTTCAGACATATATCTATTAGTAACAACATCATAAGGGACGGGTCTACCCTTACATATATTAAACGTTTAATTTAATAAATAAATTACTACAGCATATTCAAACGTGTCGTCGCAATTTAGAGGTATATTTTTATACTTTTTCTTTTAATTAAATCATTTAAGCTCGTATACCAATTATTTTAAATTAATTTCAACGCCATCTAGCGGCAAACCCGTGAACTCACACAACCCAGGCTGGCCTAGGCTACCTTATGTCCTATACGATTTGACATCTTAACTTAAAGACTTACCGTACGTCATAAGAAAATACTGATGGAATGCTTCCATTTTTCAAAAGTTTTTTTTAATTTTATTTAATTTTATTTTTAATGAATTACTACAGTATATTCATTCAATATTTTAATATAATTAACATATTTTATAGCACTTAATGCACTAAAAAATAAAATACAAAAAGAACTCTTTCGAACCGGATTTGAACTAGCGAACTATGGGTTCAGAGGCGACCGCTATACCAACTGAGCTATCGAAGGCTTAGAAATGAAGTTGAAATTCTGATAAACTTTCTGCAACGTAATTGGTTTGCTGGGAATGGGACGCATAAAATAGTATGACGTCATCGTAACGTTACCGAACGTTACACTTTTTCATAAGGGACTCCCAGCTCAACCTAATTTAAGACGTTGTCACGTCAAAAACTAACCATCCGGCACGAAAATAAATTTCCTATTCGCTTCCTAACGAGATCTCCTCGTATAGGGACATATTTGCGACGCGACGCTTGCATTTGGGCCGCGTCGCAACGAAATGGGTGTCCCGAACACGTTTTTATTACTTAAACATAAAACGGGATTTTGAATGAACTAGATTCATTCGTGACATACTAAAAACTAAGAGCAAGCTGAAAAACATAAATAAAATAGGTACTTGAGAGACAAATCGGTTTATGCTAGGTATTAGGTTGTACTTTTCTCGTAAAAATTAAAACCTTAAACACGTCCATTTTAACTTTTGTAACACTAGCTAGGGCTGCATGGTTGTCTGTCCCTTGGCAATTATGAAAAAAAAAACACTACTCTCCAAAGTATCCAATTAAGTTCATATCATGAAAACTAAAAAAATATTATTGCATTGGCTAACGTATAATAAGCATGTGACAAGCAGTGAGACCTATTAAAGCTTAATTAGCTATGTCATTTTTATAATAAAGTAAAGTGCTTGATCGAAATGAAACAAATAGTAAAACTTTACCAGAGCCAGCGTCTGCATCGGCGTCAGCAAAAACTTAATTATTTTTCTGTATTGTGACAAATTAAACTGCAGCGGAACAATGAGGCATGTCTTAATTAAGCCAGTTGGTATTCATTGTGCAACACCCGTTGTTTTTTTAATTATTTATGCGTTTCATAATAAAATGGCGGGAGGACCGTGTCTATGAATCATTTCCGATTCGGACTCTATGGTCGAGTTGATGCGCGCGAAATTGCGATTGTCATTTGTTTTTTTCTTTGTTATTGTTGATTTTAATATTAGGTTTTGCAAATTTAAAAATGCGGGAATACAATTTGCTAATTAAAAATATCATTATCTCTTAATTCTTCATTTGTTTGTTAGCAAGTTGACAGTAGGTACCGATTGCACTTCTTTTAATAAGAGTAAAAAACTCTGAACGTCGATTAAAACTAAATAATTCTCGTTAAAGTGTTGTTTTTGATGGAAGAAATAAAGTAACTAATTAACCGCGAATTCGGTCGGCTCTCTTCGTTTCCATTTTGTTTTTAATTCTGATTAGATTACCGTTGCAACACTGGTTTAATAAGTACTTGCAGTAAATTGTTATTGAGACTTCGTTAATTTTATTAGTGTACAAATACTAATATAATCTTAGAATAAAATTAATAATATAACCTGTAATAAAGTAAACTAATACGTCAACACAACAGTGTTACCAGTTGCCCTACGCTACCTTAACACCATATTTCGCGCTCAAACGCTGAAAGGTGCACCGATATAATGCAACTCCCGGGGGCGCGATACGTTCCGAGCGGCGGCGGAAAATGCCGAGGAAACCCGACGAAAGCCGAGCCGGGCCGAACACGCGTTGGGTTATTAAATAGCTCTGGGGATTCGTACGCGTCGTAATTGCTCGACGTTTTAAGAGATGAAACTTAAGGTTGTATTATTTATGACTTTTATGAGATTCCAATTAATTTTTACTACAGATGTAGTGGAAAATGTTTTCCCATCGCATTTTACTGCAAAACTTTGTATCTATCGGGCTCGGTCTGGCCCGGTACATCTCATCGGTCATCGGTCGGTCTTGTCGTCTTGATAATAATAATAATAAAGCGGCAATTACATTTAGTAGTTCGCGGATGCCGCATGTCACAGCTTGACTACAGATGATGGCAGTTGGCGGCCAATCCAGTGTAGAGACGTCGTTCGTTGACCGACGTAGTGTGGAATAAAGGCGGTGGCCGTATTAGATGAACGACCCAGTGCAATTAAAATAATTTTAAACAAAAAAAAACCGACTTCAAATTAGCAATATTTTAAAAATATTCTGTTTACTGAATGTAAAATCTTGACTTCATCAACAAATTACCGAAAACGCCGTACATCTCCATATATTATAAAATTTGAAGAGTTCCCTCGATTTCTCCAAGATTCCATCATCAGATCCTGGTTTCGTGCCAATGGGACCAATTTCGAGTTATACCCTTTCAAATAAAAAAAAAATTTGAAAATCGGTCCACGGGTTTTCGAGATATCGAGTAACATACAAAAAAAAAATAGGTCGAATTGAGAACCTCCTCCTTTTTGAAGTCGGTTAAAAAGAGTAAATAATAAAAAAAAGTTAGAAATATTTATTACATTTTTTTTATTTTTTTTAACATTCTTTGGCGGCCTCTGCACTAGTCTCATGGCCTAGTGACGCAAAGAACAGGGATGACTTAATTGGCTTAAAATGAAATAAGTAGGTATGTAATGAAAATCAGAAACACTTACTATACAAAAAATAAAAATCTGTGTGTGTGTGTGTGTGTGTGTGTGTGTGTGTGTGTGTGTGTGTGTGTGCATGCGCGTGTTTTTGTGTGCGCGCGTGTGTGCACGTGTGTGTGTGTATTACTCGCATTAGTTAGTACACAGTTAACGTAAATCGCCGCTTTAAGTTCGAAACAAACAGTACAGAACAGTAATCAAGTCAGAAAGAAGCATAAAAAGGGATTGCCTATTCACTACGCGACGAAGTCATCTTAATAGCAAATTATCGCTAGATTTTCGTTCATACTCATTTCTTATCTGTTTTTCGTTTGGTTTTCATCCTCTAATGAACACCTACTCTGTGTCTAGCGGAGCGTGGAATATCAAATGTCATCCATTTTGCGATAAATTTTAAACTCGAACACCGTCAAAGCCGAAGTGGATGTTGAACTAGGAAAGCTCCCTTCACTCATCCCGTTCATTAAAACTTGCTTTAATAATTAACGTATTGTGTAAGTTACTTATTTTAATGAGATGGGTTAAAGTGGTGTGCGACATGGAAATGAGGTGCCGTAGAAAATATTTTACAAACTTTTGAGGACAATACTGTCTGTCATCCGTGCACTATTTTTTTAATTAAAACCTTTTTTTTCTATTAAGGATATTCTTTAGAGATTTTAATAGATAAAAAATTGGACAAACATTAAATTGACTATTATCTGACAGTGAGATTTTTGCAGATAGCATGTATGTGCAAGTACCAAGACGATATTAATGTACAAAAAAAATACAGACTTTGTTACAATTGCAATGAACGATTCACACGATTTAGCTCGCGGGTTAAAAATACGCTAACAAGCGAAACACCTCGTCAAAAGCTAGCGTATTAGACCAGATCCCACAGTGACTAAAATGCCCGTGTGGTGCTGGGTTAGAATAGCATCTCCCCCTTTCTTCCCGTGCGTGTCGTAAGAGTCGACTCTGGGAAAGGGTTAGTGTATTAAGGGCGATGGGCTAGCAACCTGTCACTGCAATATCACGTTTAACAATCTGGTTACCCTGAAATTGCTAAACGTGGCACTGGATTTTTGAATTCATGTGCTCTGCCTACCCCTCTTGGGAATACAGGCGTGAGAATAATAATAGAGCTAAACTCGATTTAAAACGTCATTTATTTATTCGTATATTTTTCAACCGTATGTAGCCGTGGTAGCCGAGTGGTTCGACCTGTGGCCTCTCAAGCAGAGGGTAGTGGGTTCAAACCCCGGGCTCGCACCTCTGAATTTTTCGGAATTTATGTGCGATATCAAATTTGATATTTATCACGAGCTATTCGGTGAAGGAAAACATCGTGAGGAAACCTACACACAGCGACGAAGTAATTCAACGTTGTGTGTGAAGTTCCCAATCCACACTGGGCCCGCGTGGGAACTATAGCCCAAGCCCTTTCATACTGAGAAGAGGCCTGTGCCCTGCAGTGGGACGTATATAGGCTGATGATGATATTTTTCAATATATTAGACTAGTCGTGTCAGGTAATTACCATCCAATCCGCTCTCTAGCATTCCTCCAGCACTCTGAGGGTGTTTTATAATAAATTAACAGGTCAAACGCACCCTTAGACCTCTGAGCCCTTGAATATTACATGGGGCCCTCCTTGGGCGAGACCGATGCCGTCCTGTATCAAATTTGCCTATTGAATTATACCCATACTCCATCCCCTTTGTGCCCCGATTGCCCTTAGCTGGTGTATAATTTTGTAGCTGGTGAAAGAATTCACCGTGTGGTGTGAGGTTTTTTGGACCTCCAGCATGATCGGTGCCTCTTTTTAGCTAATTTAACCTCGTAAGGCCCCGCGTACTTTATAAAGTACAATTACTAAGTAGTAAGCATAACAGCCGAATGAACTTCATTAAGTACAAATTATTCAGTGGAAAATGAACTTAAAGATCAGGTTACGTAAGATTCAATATTTTAAGCCATGACATTTTTGTCTGGGTCTGAGGCCCTAAATTAAGTAATTAGAGTCAGGGCTTAGGAGGTTAAGATATCTGTATCCGAACGGATATCTGTCCATATCGCTCCCTATGCAATTCAATGAGATAACACACACAGCGCAGGTAACTTATATTTAGTGTCCGACCGAAGCTTCGGCTTCGGCTTCGGCTTCGGCCACCTTCGGCCAAAAAAACCACCTTCGGCCAAACCTTCGGCTTCGGCCAAAATTTCGCCGAAGATTTGGCCGAAGCCGAAGGTTTGCAAGTTGTGATTTGAAATTGAACAAACGATGTCAAAGTGAGACGGATAGTGCGCAGCGGTTAGCAGGGCAGCGTTTCGCCGGCCCGATCGCATTACTTGCAGTTAAGTAATTATAGAAATTACTGACAACACATAACATAACAACATAGTCACACTTGATTTAGAAGCGAAAACTGCACATAATTTACTGCCGTTTTTTTACTATTAGTAAATTCTCGTATTTCTTAGTGTCAACATGGGGTCAACACACCTTCGGCTTCGGCTTCGGCTTCGGCCGAAGGTTTTGATGAAAGCCGATTAATCGGCTTCGGCTTCGGCTTCGGCCAAAATTGTACCTTCGGTCGGACACTACTTATATTTTACCGTCAAGTATCTGTTAGCAGTTGGCACCGACATAATGGAAAGATGACATTTATACGCAGATAAAATATTATCGTATCTGCTTAGTCTGTGACATAAGGAGACAAAACTCCCTTAGTTATAATACCTGGATAGTTACATATTATGACTGAATACCAGCGATTTCATTAGCCTAGCCTATTTAATTACTATAAAGTTTTTTTAAGACTTCAAGATTATTTCTGTAATCCAAATTGACCAAAATTATATTCGCTGAAACAATGCAGAAAATACGAAAAGTTTAAGACGGCGCCGCGTTTAAAAACATTACGCAGGAAAGGAAAATACTAGATAAATTATTTATTACCTCGCAAAACGATATGGTAATTCCTCTTTCAGCCTAAACTTTATTACTATTTGTTCGCTTCCTCCGCTCTGCTGTTGGCTTGTCTGCGGTCTTAAAATCACAGACGGCAGATGTTACGGAAAAATCCACGTTTGCTTAATCGAATTGTTGATTTTGCTCAACACAGTTAATTTGCGTTTGTAAGGGAAGTGAGAGCCCTTTAGGCGTGCCATGACAGATTCGTTTTAAATCAGTTGAGTTATAGGACAGAATCTGATTAGGTACGAATCTGTTGAGGTCAGATTTGCCATCAGTCTGTTTCTGAATAAAACATTTTCGACATACGACTTATGATATGGTAGTCACTTTCTTTTTAAACCAATTTCTGAGTACGTCAGATTCGTATAAAGTCCCATGACAAAACAGTGCTACGTCGGATTGGTAATAGGTTGGATTCGAACCTATGCAGTTTCTTGTCTCAACCGATTAGCAACGATTCGATTAAGATATTTGACAGTTTCTTTTAATGATCAATTCTGAAAATGACGCTTTCTGATTTTGCCAGAATTTATGTCATATTTTATTCCAAGAAAGCCAGGTACATTTAGAAACAGTAAAAATTGCTACGAATTTCAACTACATTATACTAGCGTTGCTCGCGACTTCGTCCGCGCTAAAAAAAATGATGAATTAAAGGCATTTCAAAAATCTTTAATAATAAATTTGCTTAACCCTTTTACCTCCTTAATTTATGTTTTTTTTTTAGATAATTTACACGTTTTTCAAGCGTTCTGAGAGTGAATCTTCCAGTTATTGTTCAAGATAATTATCGGATGCCGTTTAATGTATACCTAAGTTATGAATAGGTATCTAACGCGTTCGACGTAAAGGGCGAATTTTAAGAGGACTTTAGTTTAGTGTTAAAGTACTGCAAACAAGTGGTATGTATTTTTTTATCACATATACGTGTCGAATATTTGAAAAAAGAAAAAATATAATATATGTAAGTACTAAATTTTATTTTTCCTTTGACTGTACATTCGCCTGATGTACCCAGAAATTGACTGACATAATTATCTGACCTTCTCACCAAAAAGACCAAACAGAATCCAATCAACATCGGATCTGTCAAACTCAGAATGACACCATACTAATATTCCGGATCTATGACTTTCTGACAAACTCAGAATCCGACATTATAAGAATCTGAAAAGCTACGAATTTGAGATCTGAATAATTTAACATCTTAGGAATTTGGATAACTTAACAAATGCCCTATTCATAATCGAACATACTCAGAATCTGAATTAAATAGAAATCGGCAACATTAGAATCATACATACTCCGATTTTGACTTAAAACTCAACTGATTTAATACGAATCTGTCCAGTCCCACCTAAAGGGTGAGAGCGAGTGAGTGCCGCCATTACTGTCAGTACAGTACTGTCGTTTATAAAAAAAAAGTCACACTGCTGATCACAGGCCTCCAGTATGAGAGTGCTTGGGCTATAGTTCCCACGCGGGCTCTGTGCGGATCGGAAACGTCACACACAACGTTGGATTACTTCGTCGCCATGTGAAGGTTTCCACACGATGTTTCCTTCACCGAATTAGTAAAAGCGAAACATTAGTTGTAACTTATTTTTCTAGTAACGATAATAAATTTCAGATTATGGAATAATAGTGCAAGCTGATGTAAAAGGGGTGTGGCGTAATTATACAGATACTAGCAAACCTTTCTACCGCGTTCCCTTGACAATGTGTCAACTTGAACAAACTCGAGCACGATTAGTACAATGATGTCACGATCGTATACACGATGCTCGTGAGCATTGCGAGAGATTTCAACCACGAATTCCAGAGGCTATAAGAAGTAATAAATGTTATATGAACTTAGGTCGAAACACGATTTTATTTTCATTATTTTCATACATAATAATTGCTAATGTCGTATAAATGTGCCTTAATAATAACAAAAAAAAATCGTGTTTCGACCTAAGTTCATATAACATTTATTACCTACTTCTTATAGCCTCTGGAATTTGTGGTTGAAATCTCTCGCAATGCTCACGAGCACCATGTATATTATGTAGTTCCTGGTTGATTTTTCTTTTTGGATTTGGACGCAGAATTTTCTGTGAACTTTAGTGATTGATTTTTTTTTCTACTTAATCTAGTCTAATAAGGCTTCATGTCTCTAAACCCTTTACTTTGACATTTTTAGGAAAAAAAATCATAAAACATTAGAATTATGTAATACTGGCAGTCTAAAATAATGGCTGAAAATAAAGTACAACACAATTGTATTCATTCAAAATTGCAGAGCGTTCCATTTAATTCAAATTCAAACTCGATATTCCAAATTCATCGGATAAAGTAAACAACTAGCTGGGTGACCGAGCTTTACTCGGATTATTTTTTGCATACATTGAAATACTGGTAATACAAGTTGTAAAACTAATAT
>BHDV01063461.1:19733-48294 GCA_005406045.1 Adoxophyes honmai
TTTCCGAGATAGCTGGTATATAGAAATATAGAAATATAGAAATAAATATATATACAAGATTACCTCGTTTAAAGGTATAGGATATAGAAATATAGAAATATAGAAATAAATATATATACAAGATTACCTCGTTTAAAGGTATAGGATATTAACCGGATAGCGAACCGCACGCCGTGTCGCGGAAGAGCGGGAGCGACATAAAGACAAGTGAAATGGAAAGCTGTTTAATTTTCTCACACGTTTTGCTTGTGCGAATCGCGGGGCATACTGCTGTCATGTTTGAATGAGCATTTTATTGTGATTATGGAAACCGTGTTTTTTATTGACGGCTTAGCATGGCAAGGCGTAAATTAAACAGTCATTAAATTTTACTTCGAAATACAACCTGCGTATTAATTCTGTTGCAGGTGGATACGTACATGTTAGCATGTTATCCTAATGTTTCCAACAATTACTTTATTTTCATGATTTAATATATCACCGGCAACGTCGATCGCGTTCGTTTGTCGTCAGATAAGTAAATAGGTACCTACTCGTATTTAGAAACCATATCGATAAATAGTTGAAACTTATCGAGGCCTATTACTTAATACTTAATCCAGGGGTTCCCAAACTGTGCGCCGCGGCGCCCTGGGGCGCTGCAGAAAGTATCGAGGGGCGCCGCCGTGAGTCGATTCTTCATCATTATTCGAAACCATTTTCAATTTAAGACTCTCAATCTAAATACTACCATTACCTGAGTCTATTTGTACTGTATCTTTTTCAAATACACAGGGTAGGGCGCCGTGACAAAATTCTTAACTTGTAGGTGCGCCGCGGGCTGAAAAAGATTGGGAACCCCTGACTTAATCTATTTGTTTTTTTTTTTATAAAACACTTTTTTTACACATTTGGTACACGTTTTTTTCCCACAAGAGCCGATAGGGATTACTTTGTACTACGTTTTTTGCATGAAAATTATATCGACTATCCAGCCACCAGCATGTTCATACTCACGTCAAATTAGAAAAGACGATATCCAAATGTTATGTTGTTAGAAGGAGGAGGTTGTTTTCCACACAGCGGTGCTAGCAGTGTGTCCCGACATCGCAGGGCGTCAGCTATCGCGATCCCAACCAACGGCCGTCCATTGTGTTTATTTCCAACAAATTTCATTATCACGACTCGTCGCAACCGTTCTCTGATTCCGAGAGCCGCATCTCCACCAATCGGATAGGTGGAAATTGTCTGTTTGAAATAATGCTGGGCCATTTTTTTTAAACAGAGTCCGCGTCGGACAAAGTGGCGATACTGGCTGGTTGCGTTTTAATTTTATAGACGATGAAAAAGAAAAGGAAATGCACTCGGTAGTTATTTTTCGTAATGCTCTCTTGGATTATAGTGCGAAGGTGAACTGAAGTTTTTATCGTATCTGTGGTTCACGATCAAGGCAACGTTCTCACTGTGACGAACAAGGGAGAGTCGTGCAAAATGTCAATTAGTTATATCGTAAAACATACATACATACATCACACCGATAAGACAGAACACTCAAAAGTCACATAGTCTATATCGTGACTATTTCACGTCTCGTAGCTACTTTTAATATATTATATGGTTTTAAGTTAGACAAAAGAAATATAATACTCGTAGTGACAGGTTGCTAGCCAGACGCCTAAAACATACCTTAACCTTAATTGCCTCTTACGACACCACTATACCTACCGAATAGTATCACTAATAACGACACGTGTCTTTTAATTTTTAAAAGGACTTCTATTAAATTGAATTCCGTGTGGTGCGAGTTCACAATAACACCTCTCCGTCTGCGGATGTCGTAAGAGGCGTCCAATAAAACCGGATGATTTTACTTTAGGCGACAGGCTAGCAACCTATCACTATTAGACCTAGGTTACCATAGGTTAAGGTATATTTTAGGCAACAGGTTAACAACCTAAAACAAATGCTAGAAGCGGCCACGAAACGTGAAATAGGTAATATTTTATCTATGCAGCGTTTCGTGTGCTTTGCCTACCCCATTTGGGAATACAGGCGTGATTTATGTGTGTTCTATTTAATATCAAGGTTCGAACCAGGCTTATTAAAAGTGACTTTTCAAATCCGCGATGACATGACAGATAAAGTGGTAACTAGGCAAACTTGTTCCTTACGTAAATCCTCGCGGGCTAAACTTGCAATGCCTTTGACAGGGCACGAGGCTGCATATTTAATTGCATCGTGCGATTGCTGTTTCCGATTATTCCGCATGCTCGGGTCGCATTCCGCCAATAAAAGTTACTTACCCGCTAACTGTGCTCTGTGACTTGAACTAGTTACTGTGAGAAACTATGCTTTGGTCTACAAGGGAAATACCTTTTAAAGTTGTATAGGTATAATTCGCTGCAGACTGGTGTAGCTTCAGATCCGTGATAACTATTCAAACCAAAACATTTTTCTCGCGGAAAACGAATGTATTCGAACGCCACGCGTAGGTAAATAATGTTCTACATTTTACACCGCATAATTAACGCGGTAATTATTGGAAAGATCAAACGATCCCGTTAATAATTAGCGTTCTCGTTTCGCGACAGCACATCCAGTACTGGTAACTCAATATTGCGCCGTGACAAATATTCCGGCTCCGTTCCGTATAAAAAAGGAACGTCGTCATTTGTTATTTAACCCATGTCTACGAAATGACGGAGGGATTGCACAAATATTATCATGTTACACGAAATGTTTCGTTTCTTAATTTCCCCGAGTGTATAACTCCCCCGCCTCCCCGTGCCACCTTAAACTCCCCCCCTTTCGGCATTTGACTGTCGCATTTTCTTATTGTGCTTTTTTTATCTTCACGCGTCAAAGAACAACAATGAAATGAAATGTAGCGTCTTTTTGCACAGGTAACGATTTTGGCGAGTCGATTCTCGCGATCCTGATAAGAAATATATACGGCCTGAAAGAGTAGGGATGCCTACGCCCGGGAAGTCGTATGACTGTTTTCGTTTACTCTCTCTGGTTTACCCATAATGTATTTTCATTGGCATCGAAGTCTTATCAATTACGCAATTTGACGAGATACAACATTCAGACGAGCTACGTAAAAAATAAACATAGATAAACGACCTATCGAATCAACTGGCTGAAACCAACAATTAGGAACAGGTAAATGTCGACAAGTCAGCGATGCTTATTTTATTACATTCACACCACTATTCCCACAGATCCAAAGTAATCGTCAGCGGTTTGAAGATTTCAAAAAAGGAACAGTGTTTTTGATCCACCATTCCATTTTTGAAAATGTTCCAAAGGCTCTATTGTTTTACATTTTACTCGTCAAAAAAAGGCAAGTATGTATAGCAAACAAAGTATCTGGTAGTGATTCGAACAGACCAAGGGTTCCGTAACAATCGACAATAAATATCGGTAGTGCAGCTTACGCCTCACAAATCTCTTGAACATGATCAAACGATTCAATCCATTGCACTTGCCAGAAGAAATAACCGTATTTTACACTAAATGCACAAATAACTCGCGCCGGTCGTATATGGACCGTGTTCCCGTGTGATAGAGGTGGTTACCGTTTGACCTGATGTAGCTAGAACGTGAACCTATGACGCTTGTCCTGGATATGACGTTGGGTTCATTTGGTAGCGTTTTTATTCCAATTTTCTTAATAATTTTCACAATATTTATCGCTTACCGTATTTTTTTCATGTTCCAATTAGCTCGATGTTTGCGTTACAGACTCTGAATTTTTCAGGCATGACACTAATTTTTAAATTATCCTTCATTGTATTTACCATCCGTTTTCTTTAACTCCAACAGCTTACACCTCAGGTTTCTGGTTTGGCGACCCATCTCCTGTCTGTCTAACTTCACGGAAGCCTAAGGGCGATGGTGGTCACTTACCATCACTTGCCATAAAAATGTTACAAGGAATAATAACAAAAAACTATGAAACAATTGTTAAAATTTTCGACTGGCCAGTCACATTTAGTGCCGAAAAGATATGCGCCTTTTTTATAAGCGTGTTACTTGACAGCAAGAAAAAAAAACACTGGCAACCAACCCAGCGCGTTGTTCCACATTCAAATTTATTCAATTTTAGCGAACGATCCGAGTGGAAATGAAATGAAACGTCTCGCGAACACTTCCCACTCTATTAGCATTCCGCTGTTAGTGTGGCGCCGCACCAGATCAAGGGGAAAATAAAATTGTAATAAAAGTGTAGCTAAATCATTGTGTACGTGGAACGAATGAATCGGGCCATATCTGACTTGTACCTTCGCAATGTAGTCGGTTCAGAAATGAGACTTTAGCATGTTTTTGCGTAATATTTTTGCTATGACTTTGAGGAGGTATAAATAAGATGCCTTTGAACTTCTGAAAAAGTCACGACAGACAAACAATGTTAGCGGAATGAACAGAGAATCACTAAAAAAATGCCGCTTCATATTTAAGGTTATTAATACATACATACATATCCTCACGCCTGTATTCCCAAGAGGGGTAGGCAGAGCACATGAATTCAAAAATCCAGTGCCACGTTTAGCGATTACGGTGTAACCAGATGGTTAAACGTGATATTGCAGTGACAGGTTGCTAGCCCATCGCCCACAATACATTAACCCTTTCCCAGAGTCAACTCTTACGACACCCACGGGAAGAAAGGGGTGGGAGGTGCTATTCTAACCCGGCACCAAACGGGCATTTACGGGCACAAGGTTATTTATGCATTTTTATAATATTTTTACTTAACAATCACGAGCTCTTTCCATTTCAATAGGAGAAAAAGTGTTTTATAAAAACTATTTTGACTCGAGTATCTTAGTCAACGATTGTTATCTAACTAAAAATCTCGCTAATATCACGAAAAAAGTAGTATTCATAAAATATACTATAGGTCGTTCTAAAACTACGTAACACGTAGGGAAAATTTCTAATATTTAAAATTGGAAATTTTGCTTGAATGAGACTTTATCTTATTTTCAAAGCTCAATACCTACTCGATACTCAATAACTTATTGTGGACTGGGTACAGCAAAAATCCTAGAAGGATGGCAACTTACATGATAAGTGTGTAATGTCCTATTTTTAATGTTTAACATACGTTCCCTTCATTTTCCATTCGGTATGTTTTTCCTACAGTAAGTACCCTGAAAAGCGACCAAATTAATGAAGTGTACTCTCGCTAAGCCTTTTATACCGAACACACACCATTCCCGTACTTCCGTCTCGAATGTGCCCGCGGTATTCTATTTGAGCAATTTTTCGCACGCGTCTGTCACGGCCCGCTGCCGCCGCCGCTCCGCTTATCGCGGCGGAAGCGGAGGCGGGAGCGGAAATCGCGGAAGCCTGCAAATATGCGTACCCGCGCCGCACTCGCTCGGTTGGAAATTTAATTTGGGAATTTGCGGCGAAAGGAATGCGTTTTTTTGTTTTTTTTTTTAAAGCTTTGTTTGGGTTTGAGGTCTGGGCTCTTACGACCTACTTCTAAACCCGATTCACTTTATATGAAGGATACATTTGAATTTCCAACCTTGCTGTTAGATTGCCTTGTTATATGTCATGTTAGAAACTCAGTTTAGTTTAGAAATATAAACTGAACCGAATTTCAACGTTATGGCAACCCATTGACATATGACATGGTAGGCCCTGGTCCATTTTTTAGAAAAGTAATAAATAACTAAAGATAACGCTGTTCCATAGATACAATACTCGTACGCCTGCATTCCCAAATAGAGTACCTAGACAGAGTAAACGAAACGCTATGTGGAAAAATAATCCCTTTCAGGATTCGTAGGTAGTCATTTATGACATTTATTTTCTTTTAGGCGACTAATCGCCTTTTATTACATCCACGGAAGAAACGGAGAGGTGTTACAATGTATCGATAGAAATAATTTATCAATGAAGCCAAAGCGACAACGAAACGCCAACTGCGTCAGTTCCGAACGGCTTCGAGCGTTATCGTTACACAAATCACGGAGCAATTACTAAACGTGTACTGTGCGCGCAACTGCACAATAACGGGTACGTTCATTCTAATGTCTCTATAACGTTTAAGCTTAAGCATGGTTAATTGCGAAGTAGAAGGCGACTAGGGAATTAAACAAACGTACAAAGTACATTCTAACAATGTTTACGAGTTTAAACAATTCCCCCCGCCGCTTTGGGTAACGCGGGTCGAATTATGGCCGTTTTGGTGTAACGCGAGCAATCCGCAACGCGTTTACGGGCCGTTTTTACGAGTTGCCGAGTTTAAACTACGGTTGCGGTTCGGATAGTTTCTAATTCCCAATTCGTTTCGTGGTACGGATATTTTTGATGTGATTTTCAATTGTTCTCCTACGCGATTTTCCAGCTGTATAAAACAAATGGGAATCATCTGTTGTCAGGTGATTTTTGACACGTGACAGTGTCTTTACACGATAGAATTTGAATCTGGCTGCAATTTCGTGAAGTAATTTAAGGTTTTTGGTGTAATTTAAAGCTTCGTAACCAATGATAAGGTTATAGTGTTGGAAACACAGTTTTCAGTGAGAGTGTATTCAATCTGGGAAAATCCTTCCTCCTCAGCTTGTTTAAAGGAAGTTAATCGTTGAAAACAAAATATAGGTCTAAAATAAAATCAGTTCTCTGGGCAAGATACTTACCATCAAACTTTAGGAGTTATCATTAACGCGATTTGATGACAGCAAAGAACAATAACCGAAAAATCAGACGCATTGAGAACTTATTTTTTAAGTTAGTGAAAAATTATACAGGTACCAGGCAGAACTTGAGGTCGTGAGCTGAACAAAATTAGAGAAGTCGATGTTCAACGAAAAACTTATACGTAGCGTAGGTACAGATTTTTCCCACCATACCGATTCTCAGCGCGCACTGGCTGCACAATAAGTCTTGTTTCATCTTTTAAATCAAAACAAATGAAATTTGGAAATCCGAACCCCAATTGTCTGCCCCGCAAAACTTTGCAAAACAACCGCGTAAATGTCTATTAGCGGAGGTTCATTAGGCCGTTGATTCCCGCCCGGGTCTGGGAGCAACAGGTCGCGACGGCTTTTTCTGAATGATCATTTTTTTGTTCGAATGAACTTGACTTGCTCTGGTTTTGGCGGTAAACCGGGAGAACATTGGTCGGTTTTTGTTTGCGTGCGGCGGTTAAGAGGAAATATGCCGGTCGAAGGAATTGAAAAATAGGTATTTGCTAAATCTATTGCTGTCGCGCCGTGACCTGCCCAGACGACGTCGAGTGCGATAAGAACAACTACAGCTCGGACCGAAAATACCTATGAAAATTATTCAAAAACAACGTTTCGTAGTCCCCTGATTTCTTCTCCAAAACTTAACCGATTAAATATGTTTTTTCATTAAATGTTTAAAAAATGTCATAACTGTGTTTCTATGTTCTTATAATTTTGATATAATTGTGTTAAAATTGGTTTCTAGAGGTTTGAACACAACGGAAAAAACTTGCCAATTTTTCATGTTTTTGAAGGTTAATATCTCCTTTAATAATACAATAAAGAAAAAAAAGAAAACATAGGAACATGCTAATATATCATTAGATTGTTGATGTAAAAAATCATTGTTCTACGGGTAATATCCAGCGAGGAATCAGGGGACTACGTTTCCATACAAAATGTGACCGCTCCATTTCCTCTTAAAAAGTAAAAGAGGCCGACGTTTGTCTATGGTTGCCAAAATATGTTCTTTCACTGGGCGCGTATGTATGTTAGAAGTGTGAATGATGAGTGTTTTTAATTTTAGATTCTTAAGTGGTTTAGTTTGATTTTTAATTTAATTTAAATTTTGTTTCCGTATGGCGTGGAGTTTAGGATAACACCTCTCCATTTCCTCCGTGGATGTCATAACAGGCGATCAAGGAATGAGGTTAAGGTATATTTTAGGCGACAGACTAGCAACCTTTCACTGTTATAAAATAGCCAACTCAAACCTAAAAAAAATAGATAGATAGATAGATAGATTTTTATTTCCTTTTTAAAATCACATTACATTTTAAATGTCAAAATATAATTAATTCACAAAAGGATCGTCATTTACTTATAAATAAGAATAATAAATTAAAAAAAAAAGTTCACAATTAGATGTAAAATGTCAAAATAAAAATAAAAGAAAAATACAATTACACCAGAATGTAAATTCGAATGTCAGTATAAAAATAATAATGAGAAAATAATTACAATGTCAATAATCATACAGTAAAATGTCAATAATAAAAAAGAAAAATAAAAGATAAAAAATTAAATATTAAAATGTCACGTTATCAGTAATTGATAAGCATTCAATAAATTCTTTTAAAGAATAAATCGACTTATCCAACAATAGTTTTTTCAGCTGGCAGCCAAACATTTTGTCCGAACTAACATTTCTTAGGTCGGCGGGTAGTTTTTCGTACAGCCGAGGACCTATGACGCGCGGGTTTTTATCAAGCAGCGCCAACCGCCGCGGCACCGCTTGCAGTCGCCCGGTCTGGCGGGTGATTCTCCCCGGGTTATTTATTCGCTTAAAAGAATCAATATTGTAGCGAGTAAACAATAAAACGTCATATATATATTGGGAATAATGAGTCATAATTTTAAATGTTTTAAACAAATCCCTACACGAATCCCGCGGTTTAACCCCCGCCAGTGTGCGCACAGCTCGCTTTTGGATCTTAAAAACCTTATCCGAGTTCGTCGAGTTTCCCCACAAAATGATGCCGTATGACAACAACGAGTGAAAGTGTGCGTAATAAACCTGGACTAGGGCTTTCTCGGAAACAAGTGGTTTTAGTTTCCTCAATGCGAAGACTGCACTGCATAGCCTTTCGCAAAGTTTTTCTACGTGTTGCTTCCAATTTAACCGATAGTCCATCGTAAAACCCAGAAACGCGCTGGAGTCACATAATGGCAGTGGAATGTTTATGTGTGGGGTTTCAATGTGATTTCTGGCAGAAAACAATATTACATTGGATTATATTACATTGGAATATGCTATAAGTGGCCACGAAACGTGAAATGGTCATGGTTTTGCCTATATAGCTTTTCGTACGCTCTGCTTACCTCATTAGGGAATACAGGCGTGATGTATGTATGCATGTATAAAATTATTTTTCTGTATCGCCGTATTCACTGGAAAATATTTCACTATTTCCGGAACCCTCGAGACAGTGCACGTGTATGTTTTGTTTTTACAATATTTTCCTCTTTACTTGTTAATATTAAACTACAACATAATTTTATAGAAATAAAGCTATAAAATATGTATATGTACCTACCTACCTACGTTTTGTAAATAAATTTCCTTTACATTTTTTTACTCGCGAACATTGCAATTTCGAGCGTAAAATAAAGTCGTGTAGCCAAGATGGGATGTCGCGTCTAATATTAATGTGTGCCACTATGTCATGGTGTCGGCCGTGTGTACACAGCCTCTTAGCATCTGCCATGGCCTTGTGTGGGTATAAGGCTTTGGCCAGAGTGGACATTAGAATTTGGAGTTTTTTTTTTCATTATTATTTTTATATTATTTTATCATCATTTTGATGTGAGTATTGTAAGCAGAGTAGCGGCTTTTACAAAATTTCCAAGATTTTCTGTATAACATACATACATACATACATAACCGTCACACCTTATTCCCTGCGGGGTAGGCAGAGACAACAGAGCGCCATTCGCTTCTATTTTGACATACTTCTTTCGCTTCACTAACATTCATCACTCTCGTCATACAAGCTCGACGGTTTCGGGTACTCTTAATTTGGCCTCCCTTTAGCACATTTTCTGTATAAAAATCTTACAAAACTGTAAACTTAACTTAGCAAGGATTTAAGTTAAAAAAAAACGCTGAGCGAACTTACCCCCACTAATTAAAACCATGCCATGGCAGACGCCGGAGATTGTACGCGTTTGTGATTTTATAAAAAGAAGTTTCTCCCCTACCTAATTCTCTATCTGTTGAAGCGCGAAACCGCCCTTTCTCGCCTAATGCGAAAATTTAAATATTTTTCATACGGTCACTTGTTCTAACCCTGAATTCATCTCCATTTTAATCATGCCTCGCACTAACCTTAATTAACCTCCTTTAAGGTGTAACGTGACCTTGTTTTGACAGCAACTCTACCTTGTCTATGTCGCATAAAACGGCCCCGTCTCATAACTCCGGTTTAACGACACATTGTCCTGGCGTACAAGCAAACGCACTTGGCAGACGGCACGTAAAGGACACTGAAGGACGATGTGTCAGTTGAAAAAAAGTTTCACCTGGTGTTAATGAGCTAACAAATAAAAATGTTCACGTGGAACATGTCTTAATGAATGGATCACAATATTTAAGATGTTTGCATGGGAGCCTGTGTATGACCTCAACTGTACCCTCCACCTTAGGATGACGGCAACTTATTGTTTATTGTGATGTCCAACTTTGAAGATAAAATTGGTTGGTTATTTACCTAGTTAAGGTAAAAATCATGACTATACACAGTGATAGTAAATGTTATAAATGAAGATATTTCTTCAATTGTTTTCTTGACCAATGATCCATTTAAGTCAATGTTTTCGTTATCAACTCTAAATATAGCTAGTCCAAATAACTATCTTTGTACGTTTTTCACATAATATTTTGTCAACCGCCCGAAATTCAGCAGAAAGAGATCGCTTAAAGGGATATATTCGCATGTGTACTTTTAAATTGCTGTGTACGTGCTAATTTGTTGTTTTGTACCTACAATAAAGACCGTACAATAATTGCCAGTGTGGTGCCGGGTTAGAATAGCACCTCCCCCCTTTCTTCCCGTGGGTGTCGTAAGAGGCGACTCTGGGAAAGGGTTAGTGTATTGTAGGCGATGGGCTAGCAACCTGTCACTACAATATCACGTTTAACCATCTGATTACCCTGAATGTCCTTAATTTAAGCTAGCCCGTATTAATTCAAGAGCAACGCCGCTGCAAAACGGCCGTCTTAAGAGACCGCTTATTTCATCTATGAAAAGAACCGGCGGAGCGCTCGCCACGCTCAGCGCTCGTTAGTGAGCGATTCATTATTGTAGTACAAGGGGGCTCTTCAGGTTATGTAAATTGGTTAACCGACGTTGCCTTCACTAGAGACGGGCCACTTGAACCTTTAGCGCAGGGCTGGCAAAAGATTTTGTTCAGAAAAGCGTAAGCGATTAGTCCAGCGAATCGCCTCGTGTGCAGTGGGATCTACCCGTCACTGTCTGACGTCTCTAGTCAGACGGAGACAGGTGTAGACTCTTGCGCGCATCTCCACTCGTGCCTTGCTCTGTTAAGCTGGCAGATTAGACTAGCCGTCACTTTCTGACATCTTTAGTAAGACAGTGACTGGTATAAGCTATCTCGCGTGTGGTTCTACTCGCGCCTTGCTGTGCTAACCCGGCTGCATGTACGCTAAGTTTACAGTGACCGGATTCAGAATCTGAATAGCGCCGCCAGCGTTCGCCAGTGAAATGCTCTGTGCAAATCGTTTTCACTGTCGCTGTAAAACTCTTAGCAACTAATGATATTGCCGTCACTGTCTAGTGATAGTCACAGACGTCACTAGTAATTAATCGCTAGAGTCACTGTAAGGGTCCATCCATAAAGTATGTCGCAATTCTTTCATAGAGTGAGTGATTTCTACACACGAATAAAATTACTGTAGTTTTCATAGTCAAATGTGTGACTTTGGGGGGGGGGGTCTAAACTTCCCAAATATTGTATGATGCATCCTCTTGGCCATACATAAAATATGCCAACTTCTTTCAGGCTTGGGGTGTCAATGAAATCTGACACTCGAATAAAAATTCTGTAATTTGCATACTCAAATGTGTGATGAGAAGTGGGAGGGTGTGCCACCAATTTTATGGATATGCCCACTATTTTGTTGAAAACACGGTTTTCCACCAGTCGACAGCCCTGAACGGTCGTTTTAAAACGGCATTTGCGCTAAGTACACAATTAGCTGTGCATTAAACAGATCGCCGTCCCACTCCGCGCGGGGATTCACTTTAAATATACTAATTAGTAGTTGACGCGCTTTACTGCCTTTTTTAATGGGCCGATATAACTTAACAGCCTGTCGTCCGTCCGTGACTGTTCTAATTACGATTCTACAATGTAATCTAGAGGAAGATTTAAGGTTTCAATTGTTACCTAGATTTTTATTCGTCGCAAACAGGGACATTAGGTATGTTTAATTATCGACGCGACGCGCCCTGGCTTTGGACGGGTGGAATTCTGATTTAAATTTACTACAGATACCTACTCATAATACAGATTGTTGTCATTAGATACGGTATTTGTTAGCACATCTCATAGGGTTCAGCCAGCGTTTGCAACGAAGCACATCTAAAACATATTTATAAACCTTCCTCTTGAATTACAATCAATATAAAAAACCGCATCAAAATCAGATCTAAGCATACATAATCTAATGCCAGCCCATTTTACGGGGATATAGGGCTCAGGAATTGAAATCAGATGGAAGAAAATGGATATCTTTTCTTCCAAGTTTTCAACCACACTCTGGATTTTTCACGAGTTCCTACCGCTGCAGTTAGCTGACCATTCTCCATGCTAACTTCACGTTCACCGATGCATATAGTTGACAACTCCGTGCGCGACCCTCCCTGGGTATGGTGCGGTGAGGGGGGCGAAGTGCTGACCCGTACGCCTCATACCTAAGGAAGGTCGCACACGAACCTGTCGAACTATAAGTTAGGTAATCAATTACCGGCCAATCTTCGATTTACAAATCAAATTAATGGTCCCAACGTCAATTTGCCTACCAATTTTTACGGCTGAATGTTTAAATTTGAACGTCGGCCTTAATAAAAAATATTTTTTGCGCGAAATATAATTATTTGGCAATTTCGCGCGGCTGCCGCCAATCGCGTAATGAAATTACTGGAATAGCGCACGAGAATGCGATTTTTCACAAATTGGAAGAATATTCAATGTTTATACGTACTCTGCTGTACCTCTAGATATTGCTTAAAAGCAGTTTGTACTCACATTACGATTGGAACCTAACCCCAACCAGCTTGTAACTTTAGAATAGTGGCAAATAAGTAAGTTTTTGCATGTAGTGTAGCACGCCATTCTGTCGACTCTACCTGTCACTTTTAACAGTTTCTCTGTCTCAATGTTTGATTGTTTGCCTGTCTGTTATGAAATCTTGCAAATTAGATTTTATCCACAACCTGGTTATTGTTTAAACCAACATTTTCTACATACATGGTGCTCGTGAGCATTGCGAGAGATTTCAACCACGAATTCCAGATGCTATAAGAAGTAATAAATGTTATATGAACTTAGGTCGAAACACGATTTTTTTTACTATTATTAAGGCACGTTTATACGACATTAGCAATTATTATGTATGAAAATGATAAAAAAAAACGTGTTTCGACCTAAGTTCATATAACATTTATTACTTCTTATAGCCTCTGGAATTCGTGGTTGAAATCTCTCGCAATGCTCACGAGCACCATGTATATCTCTGCCTTCAACTTGGTGTCGGGTTAGTATAACACTTCTAAGAGGCGATCGAGGGAAAAGGGTTAACCTGTCGTCTGTGTTCGATTAGGATCCCAAAAGTACCCGTCGTATGTGTATGATAAGGATCAGTATCATACGACGTTTTCGAATTTTTGCGAGTTGGGATCCTTATCAAACACAGACGACAGGTTAAGGTATGCTTTATGCGACAGGCTAGCAGCCTGTCACTATTATATTTCTTTCATCAATGTTTAAACCAAAAATCATTCTAAAAGCGTAACGTTTCGCGTTCTACATTTGGGAATAGGTACAGGCGTATATTTACATTTTTGTGTACGTTTGGACTAGAAATGAAACCAATCGCAAGGAACCGATGCCAATGTCAAAGTTTTTGTTCGACCTAAAAGTCGAATTATCATTGGTATGTAAATTGTAACAGCAGGAGGAATAAACTTGACACAATAGAGTATCCAACTGAATGGTCCACCTGGGACCGATCGCAAACAATACCTATTTAGTTATTCGCGACAGCTCGCACTGCTCCTTTTGTGCTTCGTTCCATAGCGTAAGTAGGTTTCGTTACCGCTCGACCAGTAAAGTATCTGCTTGGGTACAATTCGACAAAGTACAATTTGTAGGAGGGCTCCACTTTCCTTGTAAACGTTACATTTGACAGAAATTGCTTGGATGTGGCAAAGATTTTGCATTTCGACACCCTTTACTCAGTTGTTATTATTTAGTTGGCCGCGATACTTTTTTGGATGATAGAAATAAATCGTGACTTTTTCACTTCTCAGGACTGTGAGAAAAATTATATGAGTGATTACAAAAATAAATCATTACGCTTGCACTCCCAAATGGAGTAGACGACGTGTGGACGTTACGTGACGCAGACAAAACCACGACTGTTTTACATTTCGTAGCAGCAATCGGCATTTAACACAATTTACATGCAACAGCATGTAACAGTGACATGGGAAGATTAAATTTAAGAATCTGAGAGTTTCGATCACCATAAAAAGTTACCGAAACGGAAAGGAGAAATTTTTGAATAATTCCTGTGAACATTCTGCGATACAGGAAAGTTTTTGTCACATCAATAATCATACGTAATCTGATCAAGTTTAAATTATTTACATGTTATTAATCTAGTTTAAAGTGCTGCGTTTCTACTTAGTGCTCTGAACTCTGAACGAACATTTTGTTAAAAGCGAACGTTTGCTGGTCTATCAAACTCACTCCGCTCATCTTCCCTCCCACAAGCTCAAAGCTTCCTCATGAACGAATGATTGCTCGCGCTCGCTCGGCTTTCTCGTCAATGCTATTGAAGTACTTACCATGTAGAAAAGTCTAAAGCGTATAAAATACGTGAGAAAGTGAACGATCGCCGCCGTAGCTGCGTATTACGCTCACCATCCAATATCGGAGCGGAAGAGACACTCGAAAATATTTCCACGCCCGTGACAATGGAATTGTGTCGAGATATTATTTGAGCACCTTTTTCGCTTCGGCACATCACGTAATGGACCATACAAAGATACGTTTGTTACTTCAAAAGTATTATTTACAAAGGACCTGTTACTTTGGCCTTTGATATGAGAACTATCTGCTCGATCCGACGGCCGCGCGGGGAATAAAAACTGCAAAGTAAAGTCGCATCCCTCTTTACCACTTGAGTCTAGAAAGCCTCTAATTACACCAACAACTCGAAACCCGGACCAACTGAAGTACTAAATGAAGTTGTTATCTAATGTCAAGCGAATTGATTTCGTTACCATGGTAACATGGTGAGTTATAGTGACCATACTTGCAAGCGCTGGCTGTAGAAGTAAAATCGTTTATGCTGATGCCAGCGAACACGGTCAGTGTGAACTCGTGGTAATGGTACAAAGACTTGAAGATAGCTTCACGCGTGTTGATCACAAATTTAAACACACGCCTAATACGCGAGGCAGTGCGCCGAATTACGCCGCTCCGTTGTACCGAGAGCCGTTGAGTTTTTCACTTGCAAAGGCTCGTTTTCTCGCGCCATTTTCATGCTAATCTCCACACGAGCGTGCTGATTTGCGGGCATGAAATATTTGTAACAGGCGGGCCTCCGCTTCGTACCTTTTCAATTTCGCCAGGACTCGCCCCCGCGGGGGTTGAGAGCGAGTGTTGAATTTTACGCGTAAAACTCACTGCATTGTGTAGGGCCGTACATATCGGCGCCGCGAACGGTTCCCGACGTTTGTTTTTCCAACGATTCCTTACGACCCACATTTTTATAGCGGAGCTCTCGAAATTTAAAAATTCCACAAGTCTCCGTATTCGCCGCGGGAAATATGCTTTACGGACGGTGGCGGGGCGAGTCGTAAATTCGCACTTAACCCCGGCGTCGGATCGAGCAGTACATATTTCAGGATCACGCTAGGATCTCTGACACCGATGCCTCGAATGTACAATGCACTCGGGCCCGCGGCCGCGCTGCATAAATGTTACATGCCACTTGGAAGCGTCTGCCAGTTATGTACATATTTCACAATGCATTTCCGAGATTGTCGCGACAAAGCTCTCCGGATGAGGTTCGCTCCAACGACATTATTCGAGCGTACCTGTTGGGATTAGGTTGGTACAACGTCTAAACGTAAACAAGGAACAAATACAAACTTTGTAACCTCCGAGCTCCCGGTGCAAGATCAGCGCGGGGAAAAGTTTAAACACCCGCACAGGAGATACTTGCTCACCGGCAACAAATATATCTTCCGACGAATGACTTGTGGCTCGCTTTTGTTTGAGGGTTGCCAGCGAGCGAATTCTCTTTGATGCTGAGTATAGCGCCTCGTGGCTAACTTTCGTCACTCTGAACCGATGTTCCTAGCGGGACTGATAGTTCGAGCATGTCTTAACTTGTCCCTCGTTTCTGGCTGTTTAACAGCATAATGGCCTTATCGGACAACTGAAGTTGGTATGCGGCGAATGCAATGTTAGTTTGCAGCGAGTTTTATTAGCAGCGCCGGCCGGCAGCGGATTTGTGTGTTTATTTTCAATTTGCGTCGCCTCTGGGGAAGAAACGTTGGCCGCTGTCGCGCCGGGGCGCGATCGAATGCTCGCTGCATTACGTTGATGTTGACTGTACACGTCAAACTGTTTACTAACGCCACGTAATCGTAAACAGTTGCCGACAGAAACGTCATGACATCATGACAAACTGTGTTAATTTACTATAAAACTTCACGGTTGACTTTAATGCTAGGTGCGTAATTACGTTAAACTTGGTCATGGAAATTAACAAATGCATAAAATATTATACACCTCGACAACTCGTTGGTATTCATCCGACACACATAGAATCCACCGCAGAGACTGGACTGGTCCCTGACCTCTGTCTTACTTGAGATTTTTAAAAAATTCAGCGTATTTTCGAGGAATCGATTTCTCTTGACAACTCCGACTAACCTTTCTGCCTCTCCGTTTGTTTCAGAACGCAAGCTGTTCGTTGGGATGCTCAATAAGAAGCTGTCGGAGAACGACGTGCGAGCGCTGTTTGCCGGGCACGGCGCCATCGAGGAGTGCACGGTGCTCCGGGACGCGCAGGGTCAGAGCAAAGGCTGCGCCTTCGTCACGTTCATCTCTAAGCAGGCTGCCATTGCTGCCATTAAGGTGAGCTGGCAAATATTATTATCATCTAGCCTATAGGGTAAAACGCGGATAGATGCCCCGGGAGTATAGTTGCCTCGATTTTTAATAATCTAGTTTCACAAGTAAAACACATGTTATTTTATTTATCTATCAAGAGACTCTGTGACTACAACTAAGTTGACTATGTGTTTGTATGTAACTATCTGTCCAGATCTGGCCAGATGTGATCAAAGATTTTGCGGGATAGATGGCCTCTTTCTCGATGGGGCATCTATCCTAAACGTAATTTACATGTGGTAAGCAACTATCCACTAAATGTGATAGTTGCTAATACTCTAGAAATATCAAAGATAAAGAATAAACCTATCCGTGGAAAAATGTAAAAATTTGCTTTTGTCCTAAGATATGTAAAGTAATTTCAAAAAGTGGGGCAACTATTACTTTGTTACGTTTACTGTAACGTGTTTCAGAGTATTTTAAAAGAACAGGAAACCTTAACCCCTTTCGCGCTGACGTACCAATTCAATTCAGCTTCCCGAAAGTCGATCCAGTACCGCCACACTCGAACAGCGCATATTCCTCGTAGCTGTCACTTCCCATTCCGCGAGTTTCACGCGCTACATACCTTGAAAGCCTTTTCAGAGCCTTCTTTAGCGTCCGGTCAGTCCAATGCGAATGCATGTTTATTGGCGCCGTGGTAATATTCCGATGTCGGAGATCGGAGTTCAGTTGTTGAAAAATCGGATGGCGGAATTGGAAACGCTGCGTTCGGGTTATAAAGTTAATCGTTTTCATATGAGTTCCAAATAGAGAGGTGGGTGTACTCACTCAGTCTCGTGTTTTTAAATAAATGTATAGTATGAAGCTTTTAATTTAACTCAGAATATTATGTTAATTAATTTAGTTACACCTTGTTATTTAAGTTTGATCCAGTTAACATACCTAATACATACGTAACATCTGTATTCCCGAATAGGATTGGCAGAACACGTGAAACTTTTTATAGACAAAGCCACGATTTAATGGTCATTTGAATTTTTTCTGAAACACGAAGCAAATACTCGTACAGGAAATACTTATAAATAGGAAAATAAAA
The DNA here is from genome assembly GCA_005406045.1 of Adoxophyes honmai. NCBI lineage: Eukaryota > Metazoa > Arthropoda > Insecta > Lepidoptera > Tortricidae > Adoxophyes > Adoxophyes honmai. The sequence goes on from BHDV01063461.1 coordinate 37,935, forward strand.
ATATATTTAAGACGACTAATAATTTAGCATCAAACTTGAATTTCGTCCTACCTTTGACTAGCTCAGGTAAGCCAGCGACGTCGCCTTCAAAACTTCAGTCAAAATTGACGCGAAGTAGATTCATTAACAGATCAAATCAACCAGAACTCTCGGTGGAAGTTGCCAAAGCTCCTTAAGAAAGTTTGCGGTAAAAACCCCGTTCCCTAAAAGAAACTCATCGGGAACTCGACAATAATGAAATCTAATCGCTCCTGTTAAATCAATAGAGATTTCCCACAAAGACTCGTTTAAGTTGGATCACTTTCAATTGAATAGGGAACTTCAGTCGAACTCTCGAGTTCTGTTGAACGCTTGGGGTTTTTAAATTGTTACGGTATTTCTTGATTGGTTAGTCGGGTTCAAGTTTTAAGCGGATTGGTCGGTTCTAATAAGTCGGTCCATTACGGGGCTCCAATTAGGAATGCTCCCGAGACCCCGCGGGTATTAGCCAGCATTACCACTGAGGATGTCGACGACCATTTAAAAGGTCTCGATTGTGTAATATTGAATTTGACAGTGTTGTTTAATAAGACCTTCAAAGGGTTAAAAGCTATTAGATCTGTGTCTATCCAATTTATTGTACAGTAAAGTTTATACACGCAACTTTAGAAATGTAAATCTACGCCTAAAGAAATGACTGGTACTTCTTTTTACAAGCTTCCGAGCGAATAATCAAAACCAGAACCATGAAACTGCTCTAATGATGGAGCTGTAAACATTACTTTTACCTATATTAGACGTTATTTATTGAAACAAAATATCTTTATCATAATTGTTTTTTTATGTAAGTTTTTATTTGTAATTGTTTCTTTAGTGTTCTTTTTTCAATCGATTTTTTTCTGTAGTTTAAGTAAATACCTAGTTTAAATTTGAATTTGTTTCGTTGCAATTCTACAATATTTTTTTGGCAATATGTTAAATATATTTGTGACCATGAGCGTGTTAAAAGTGTAATATTGTAACCAAACTTATTGGATCTTCCTGCGTCGAATCTAACGACCCCAACTCTCGATTTCAGACGCTGCACCACAGCCAGACGATGGAGGGCTGTTCAGCGCCGCTAGTGGTCAAATTCGCGGACACACAGAAGGAGAAAGAACAGAAGAAGCTCCAAGCGATGCAGGCGAGCCTGTGGGGGCTGACGACGCCGGTGACGCCGACGGCGTACCTCGCCTCGGAGGCCGCGCTGTCGCCTGCGACGCAGCTGCAGCTCTTGCAGCAGCTGCAGGCGGTCGGGCTGCAGCAACAGCTGCTCCAGGGACAGGGGTCGACGTTGCTGCAAGGTTAGTAGATGGTGATGTTGTTGCACTGTTCTCTTTTTAACCGACTTCAAAAAAGGAGGTATTCAATTCGGCTGTATTTTTTTTTTATCATTTTTTTTTATGTATGTTACCTCAGAACTTCTAAACGGGTGGACCGATTTCGATGATTTTTTTTTTGTTTGATTGGAAATGGCTTCCCATTGGTCCCATTTTAATTTCATCAAGATCTAACTAGTAGTTTTTGAATAATCCTTAAAAAAAAAAAACAACGGGCATTCGGGCATTTTAGTCCAAATTTACATTTGTACATACTTACATACCTACATACAATCACGCATGTATTCTTAAATGTGGTAGGCAGAGCACACAAAACGCTACATAGACAAAACTATGTCTATGACACGCTTCGTGGCCACTTCTAGCACATTTTTTGTAGGTTTTGAGTTTGCATGTATAATAGTGACAGGTTGCTAGCCTGTCGCCTAAAATTTACTTTAACCTATGTCCTTAGTCGCCTCTTGCGACATCCACGGAAGAAATGGAGAGTATTTTTATGTGTATTCGCTGATTACTCGAAGACGCCTGGACCGATTTGGAAAATTCTTTTTTTGTCTGAAAGAGTATAGTTTCCAGGTAGCCCGATTGTCAGCATATCTTGATCTGATGATGGAATATGAGGGAAATCGAGGGCAACCCTCAAATTTTATAGGCACAGGTAATGTTTTTAGTACATTTTTCAAAGCTACACCAGTATTTACGAAAGGTCAACTCCTTAATTTTTAGGAGTTAAAGGATATTTTTTTCGATACTGAATGCACCTGCAGACTGAAAATTATAGTTTCAGTAATTAGCCAGGCCTGCTGCTTCTCAAGCGTTGCATTTCTGCTAATGCTCGTTCATCGTGGGGTTTACTTAACAGTTTAGAGGGTTCTAAATTAGATAGTGCTATTCCTTCTAAAGCCTTGAATCTGCTGAAAGCTACGTATACCTACCTGACCTTTAGTAAATATGTACATAAACAGAAGTTTCCTTTCAGGATAAAGCTAAATTGAAGTCGGTTTTTTTTGTTTAAAATTATTGAGTTACTTGTTAGCTGAATCTTCGGGTCTAGAGTGAACTTGATGTGAGAAAGTGAACGTTTTATTGGCAAAACAAAACACGAAACACAAAAGAAATACAAACAAGATGGTGAAGTACAAATCCAATGAATTAGTTACAGTCGCTAATCATTTTAATTTTGGGAATGGGATACTATTTCGTTTTTATTCAATGTAGTATCGGGTTCAGAATGACGCTTCTCCATTGCTTCCGCGGATGTCGTAAGAGACTCCTGAGGTAATAGGTTTACTTGAGTATTTTTTTATAGTAACTATTTTTTTTAAGACCTTAAATTATGCTAATGCTCTGCGAAACATTAAATAGTCATATGGTTTGTCTGCGTAACGTTTTGTGCGGTTTGCCTACCCCATTTGGAAATACAAGATTGCTTGTATGTGTATTTTTTATTCAATTATCATAATTGAAAACTAAACGAAATGACGTCCATAGAGTTTCAGATTTGACTCATGCTTGGTCACCAAGGAATGTATTACCTACCCAGTATTTAACTTGCGCTTTAGTCACATGATAAACACACCGGGTCGTTATGTAATTCGTCATTGTTACCGTAAATGATTCAGTTTCGAGGACGCCCGCAATTGGTCTTAATCATTTTCGTTTATTTGAAAAGCGAACTAGCATAATAAAATAATTATGCACATAATTTATGCTCGTACGAGTGTGTTAAATGTTACAATTGTGAGAGACAAAACTACCTTTCAGTGCACACAAGGTCGGCCATTAACATAAATAATGGTACTGAGCATTCTCTTCTGAGGAGTGATTCTAGCTGTCACGTTAACGGGCGACTTTTCCGCATATGAAGCAACTCGGAAAATTTTCACTCGAGCACCTTGATTGTTATTTTTATGTGGAGGGTATTGACACTTTCCCATTCGGGTACGTTGGGAAGGGAAGACCTGCCTAGACGGACATTACATGACCAAATTGGGAAAGTTATGAAAAAAGGTCAGATCAAGACTACCAGAAACTGAAGATCATGTACTTGTGTACCTACTTACTTATGAAGAGATCGATAAAATGATGAATGTGGATGAACCGAAAGAGGTATACTACGATCGTAGCACTATGTTTAACCCTTTGGGAAAGACGCTTTACGATATAAATATAGGTACATGTACATATCTAACAATCTTTTCATTTTTCTGTATGTAATTGTAACTAAATTATCTAAATCTAGATTACATTTCCTTTTGACTTTCCCGTGAGATATTGGGTTCAGAATGATCCCTCTATTTCTGCCATAGACACGTTAGAAGGCGACAAAGGATACAACAAGCTAGCAACCTGTCACCATTATATCTATGTTTAAACCTATGCTAAAAGTGGCTACTTATCGTAATGATCATGGTTTCGACTACTTTTGTATACAGGAATACGAGCGTGCTATTATTATGTTACCTTTATTTTACCTACACCACACCCCTACCCTATCCCGCTTAATTTCGATTATGATTTCACCCCTGCCCCTGTTTTAATTTATTTTCGTTTCGTTTAGGTGTAAACTATCAAGACATAGCTTTCAATGGTGCAGGGCTGAGCGGAGGGGCCGTGAGCTCTGGCCAGCTGCAGAGCGAACAGCTGGGCGGGTTGCTCGCGCCGGTCTCGGTACAGAACCTCGCTGCGCTTGCGGCGATGACGCAGCCTGTCGTGTCGCAGGCGGCGCCGATCGCGCCCGCCGCCGCGCCGCAGCCGGCCGCGCCGCAATTATGTAAGTTTCCTGGCTGTATTTAAAAAAAAATATATTGTCGATGGATGGTTGAGTCGGTGGACCGTTTAAAAAAAGTGTACTTTTTTTTCAATTTCAAAACAAAAAAATGGTTTTTCCTACCCAGAATTCAGAGCGCAATTGATTATGAAAAATGTCTCGTTGGCGTAGGACGTCATAAACTGACTAGAACAATTTTGTATGGAAATTTTAACGAATTTTGATTAGAAAAAGGTGCACGTTTTTCAAATGTCCTCTGACGTGAACTTGTGTTCACATAAATGCATCAATGTAGGTATGTTGCAATAAGAGCTATGTCGCACTGCGGCAAAACCGCCGCGGTTTTTAGCCGCGTTTGTTTATAAATCAAGGGAACTTAAGCAAGTGGCTGCGGCCGGATTTTAATTTACTTGATTCATAATGTCACACAAATGCTGTCTCAAACTATAAGACATAAGTGTGTCTTCATTGAAGTCTACTTCATGTTGTATTTTTTATAATATTGACTAAAAACAAACTGAACAACTATAAAACTGTACGAAGTCCACAAATAGTAGCTGGAACTGAACGAAAAGATCCGTAGAACCGCCGTGATTAACAGGGCTGCCTGCCCTCATACGAAATCCCCACCATCGATCCCCCAACTCGTCCACCGGCACAATTAACCCTCCATAAATCCCCACACTAATTGCCAACCCTGCCCGAACCCTAATTGGGATGTAGCTACATAAGTTAGAACCCATAAAAAACCATAACGATCGTTTTTGTCCGCAAACTTTCCTATTTCAGGTTGGGATTAGTAATTGAGAGAACTTTAAAAAAAACAGATAAATTAACGATGAATTTTCATCCTTCAGGTCTTCTCGGGAAGACAAACATCACAGGTAAAGAGAACTTGAGTTGGAAATGACAGTGTGCCTTTTGTTTCAATGGAATACTTATCTGTTTTGGCTCTGGGAACCGTGTCCTAAACGAGACAGGCGATGGGTTAATATTAGGGCGTTTGAACCGCGATTCTTAACACTTGTTTTACTTTTTTTAAAGAGATTCAAAGTAAGTGTGTCATATAATGTGCGTATAAAATAAATATGACATTCTACACGCTCACGTTATATGACGCGCTTAATGCAACAAAAAAATGTTGGGACTAATGATATTCCGTGAAGATTGTATGCAACAGAGTCTAACAAACATAGTAACGAAGTACAAAGTTTAAAACTTATTAATGTATTGACGATGACGGCATTTGTAATACTTAACCACAAAGCAGAGTTATGCAAGGTCTGCAAGTACGTATAAAGCCTGTAGGCTTAACACAGTAATGCGCGTGTTGAATCGCGCGCGAGATAGAATACCTACCTATCATCTCCTGATAGATCTAATTAGGGAATGCCGGGTAGGTATAGTCTGACAGATTAAAATCCGATACAAGGGTTGCTCATCTACAATAATACCTAGTATAAAAATACTAAGTATTTCCGTAAAATAATAAATTATTTTATTTTTCAACTGTGAACTGTTTGTAAGACTCGCTGTCTCGTTTAGAACATGTTACTAAGATTGGCTTGGTTTGATTTAAATGTTTAAAATCAATTGCTGGCTGTTACAACGCTTCCTAAGGCAGGCAGTACGCCAAAAATAATCGTTTTTAAAAAGCATTCTAAGTGTTACGGTTTGTTTTGTGTTGATAATATCGAAAAAGTATAAGACTTCGGTTTTTGACGTAGACGAGTATTGAATTTGCTTGTGTTTCTGTTTGTTATGTTATTACGTAAGACGTTGACTTGTTGGTTGACACATGATAGGAAATAAGAATTTGGGGTAAATATGGGTTAAATAGATTAGTTGTGCCTTGTGACTATCTGATTTAATAAAAATATTTACAAAGTGGTCACCGCCGCAACCACAAACATTGGTTTAAATGGTAAACATCATTCGAATTTTTCAAATAGAATACACCACCACGTACCATTATGTCACATATTATATGTATGTAAACTTTTATGGAGGCCCATTTAAATAGGGTGTCCAATAATTTGTACGACAAACTTATGGGGGATATGGGTAGTCAGATCATCTACCAAATGGAAAAAAAATAAACTCAGTTAACCCATTCTTGGTCACTGTGCCAATTTGGGAACACTTAAAATTAAGGGAAAAATTTAAATTGTTGACGCTAAATGTAATATGATTGGGTACAGTTTTATAATAATAAATAAATCTCCACCTTGTCGACAATAACGTCGCTCCAAACTCTACCGAAAAGGTGAGAAAACTCGCAAAAATGCCTAAAAAAAAAAATTTTTTTTTTCTCATTTCCTAATTCCTTTTATCCTCTTTAATTATAAAATCAACAAATTTTTGATGAATCTCTGCTAGTTTCATTTTGACCATTAATGGGTTAAAGTGCCGACATTTATGGGATATTCAAATTTTAAAGTTTTATTTCAAATGTGCACCCGCTGTCAGTTATGGAGTTTAAATTGCGGTATTCAAACAATCTCGACTCGTTCGAACTTAGGTATAAATGTGTTTCAGTTACAATAATAATTTATTGAATAAAAATTAATGAAATGTCACAATAAAAATAAAAACAAGTGGCGATTAGATATTTTCGGCACAGAAACTGTTAAAAGACGTAAAACGAAAAGGTATGAAACTCTAGTAGGGGGATACTGAATCTATCTAGGTACCTACGTGTGGTGGTAGCGTTGTCAGTTATTTTTTTTATTTAATTAGATTATTTCAAGGTAAAGGGCAGGTACAGGTACCAGCTATGCTTCTCATAAGCTGAAAATAACAACTGAATTGGATTCTCAGACACTTGGACCGTTCAAGGCTGTATAATAATCAGAAACGAAACCATTCAATAACATCCATAAATATAAGATGTTTTTACAAAATTCTAATGTTTTCTACATAATTCTCGCGCTTGTGCCTTGCGCATAATATAAACGGATTGTGATGCAAAAACGTGTTTCGTGAATATAACCATTGTTTTGCATGAGTGTTAACCAATTTTTTTTGTAGTGTCGGGGATGTACTTTCGTGGGACGTTTACGTTGCCAATCGTGATTTTTAATACCTACTTATGTTTGTGTCTAAGTTAATGAATTATTCAAAGTTTTTGCTTATCTGTTTTTGTCACTCTGTGACTTTCAGAGACGTCTGCGATTATTTTAAACTTACTCACCAGTTATAATCTGCCATGGCGGAGCCTGCAAAAATATCTGACTCTTCCTACTGCCTAGAATAGTGTAGTATCAGATATTTATGCAACCTTATTCTGCCAGATATTGGTGCACTAAAGGATTTGTAATTATCTAGTCAAACGCGAAAGACTTGAACTAAAAAGCTTTCCCCAAAATCGGTATAGGTATCTTAGTAGCAAAATTTGTATTGGCATTTTCACAAATGGTTTTGTTCCACGTCTTTTTTTACCGAAGCTTATATTCACAGTAGCATTTTTTCCTAACTTGAACCAACGCATGTTGGTATGTTTGTGGGCCGTTCTCCAGCCGTACGATTTTTCGTGTTCTCAAGTTCAACTACCTGTGAAATCCAAATTTTAACAGATAACCTTATAAAAAAAATTATCTTACGTAATTCACACTTTATTCTGCTCAGAATAAGTCTAACAATAGTATATTCTTATTATTAAATGCGCGAAACAAAAATCTAAAGTCAGAGGAGTCCACATTTTGGCCTTGTCCCACCTCCAAAATTTGTTAGTTGATGACATATACTTCGAAAACTAAACGCGGAAACTATAGGTTTTTGTTGTTCACAGCAAGCCAATTATATGATAAATGAAATCCTATCGCCTAAATAATTATTATTACGTTAGTTTATTTTTAAAACCATTTTTAAAAAGTGTCCCGAGTTTTGCGTCTTAACCTAATTTGGCCATAAAACGCGTCGTACTGCTCAAACGCAAACTCCGAGAGACATCGACGATACGTTCCTAGAAAGAGTCTATCACGCCGCGACGGCTAAATAGTGCGAACCTGTGACTTATTGTGTCGCTGCCAAATCACGAAGGAAAGAAAACAACACGATTTTTTTGTCACAGTTGAAAGTGATTACCGTTTTATTTTTTTCTCGCTTGTTTTGTTGATGTATTTAACTCGGATTATTTTGACATATTAAGCAGTGTTATAATTACTTACACAAAAAATATTGAGTTCTTATTATTAACCGTTTTGAAGTAATTAATTAAAAACTAAATTGCTCACGTGATTACCGCAACGGTGATTACCGTTATTTGAGTGATCTCCGTCGTTTTATAGACGTGGTTATCACTATATCGGTTATTTATTGAGTTATTACTGTAAAAAATAAGTTTTAAATAGTGTTTCTCTTGATTATGAATATTACTCTGTGCAACACAATTTTTTTTTACACCTAATTAAAAAATAATAATTTCACGTATCTTTTTTCACATCAATGGTTATCATAAATTAAAATTATTATACTATTACTCAAGATGTTTATAATTCAAGGCTATAAATGTATAGCATAAAGAGTCTTGTGATATCAATCAAAAAACGTGATTTCATCCCATTATTTGTACTTTTGTGATTACCGTATTATATGAAAAAAGAAAATTTTATTATCTCGATAATTATAAGGTTTAAAGTGATGCCTCCTTTTGCAAAACGTTTGAGATGTGAAGCATTATTCGATTTATTCATAAAAACACAGATTAACATAAAATGAAATTATGCTACGGAGTGTCACGCAAAACTGCCTTGCTCGTGGAATGGCCCTTGTGCTATGTTAAATTTCCATGGGCCCGAAGGGGCAAAATCACGCACAAATAGGAGCTCCGCTCACGCGGAGCTACATCGACACAGTTTATGTGTGGATTCTAATTGGAGGATAATGCTACTTTCAACATACGTTTCAGTAAAAAACCACATTGAAAAAACCCATTTGAGGAAAAATGTGACTAAAAATTTTGTTACCAGGAAATATGTAACACTTTTGGGGAAATAATATTTTTGCCACATTTTTAAATGAATGTTGCGTACCCACTTCTTTTTGACCGTTTCGTTTATACGCGTACTGAGTCGCCAAGCTTTCTTTGATCTTAGAGTAAGTAAATGCATGAAAGCAGGATTCGAGCTTGTAGTCTGAAAAGGGTCCAGCGCCCGAAAATATTTAGTAATAACCTTAGAATTTTTCACTTTAAAAGCACGTATAGTGCTATTTTTAATTTTCCTACGAATTACTTACAGCTTATCTTACGTTGTTTCTAACGCTTTGCTAATAGTGATTATTCTTAGTCAAGTAGCATTAGCAAGTTCTTGGTAATTGTAATTGTAACAAAGATTTTTAACCTCGTAGATGCGTAATTCTATAACGTGTCACAAAATTTCAAACGGGCTGATTTTAATGTAAATTTTTTTAATTTTGAGTCCCTTTTTTGTACGATTAGAGTTCATAGAAACCCTATCATAGACCATTAGTTTTAACGTAGACCCTTACCTTACATAGGCAACATTCATTTTCTTTCCATCTTCAAAAGCCCTCCTACCTAAAATAACTTTGATACATGTAATGTACAAATCGGACAGGCTGCTTAACGTCTAACTGGCCCTTAACACAGTGTGATACATCGAACGTGATACAAATTTTTAAGATGTGATACAGTATCGCTATTGCCTCTTTAACAGGTTCAAAAATTAATTACAGAGTAGGTAGATCACGAAAGAGAAATAAAACACGGTGCAACAGTGTTGCCACATACTGAATCACGTTTTGATAATTTGTATCGCAGTCATGTGTCACCTAATATAAGTTCTGCAACGTTAGTTTTTGTGACGTATGTGGGTATTATTTTTTTCTGGCGTACTAATTGTGTTTTTTCTCAGGGTCCACAGCGGAGCCGCTGGGTTCCGCGTACGCGGCGCAGTTTGGTGGCGCGTTCGCCGCCGCGCCACTGGGCTCGGTGCTGGGGTCCGCTGCTGCAGCGGCCGCTGGCAAGCAGGTTGAAGGTAAGAGAAGGTGGCCAGACCACGGAAATATACCTAGTTGTTATTGAGACTGACTCGTTGTCATGATGTAGGTCGGGGAAGGTTCCGTCAAATGTCCAAAGTCGAGGGTCGCCACGCCAGTGTAGAAAAAGTCTCCAAGAGAGATCTTTCTCCAGGTAGATGTTTTATGCCTGGGCAAGAGATAATTTTAAACAAAATAATTTTAAACAAAAAAAAACCGACTTCATATTAGC
>BHDV01063462.1:0-34168 GCA_005406045.1 Adoxophyes honmai
CAGTCGCTGTGACCGAAAACGGTCAGGAGAACATATATATATAATATAAATATGAGCGTTCTGTATGCTCTGTTTACCCCATTCGGAAATACAGGCGCGATGTTATACGATTACTTACTTAGTACAAAACACAACAGTTTGAGATCTCGATGAACTGCAATTTGTCACGTCTGTTCGAGTATTTCCGAGCAAGTAAGCCTCACCACTGAAGGCTGTCTGAAATGCCAAGGGCGGTGCCAAGGGCGCTAACACAAAGCCGGGACCAAGGCTGTGAAGCCACAGAGCCTACCTGAAAAGCAGTTGCGATTTTACTCGAATCAAATATTAGTTCAATTTACACGTTTACGTTTTTTTTTCAGTAAGCACTGGCAGGCTGTATGAAATCTTAAAAAGTTTAGTAAAAAAAAACGGACAAATTGAAAATAGAACTTGTTTCTTTTGAACATACGTTCAGTCATGACTGTAGTCTCAAATGGAGTAGACAGAGCAAACGTGACGCAGTCAAAGCTGTGACTATGTTCTTTTCGTGTCCACTTTTAGCATACTTTTAGGTAAAACAGATGAAAGAAGTACAATAGTGACAGGTTGCTAGCCTGTCGCCGAAAGCATACCTAAATCTATTTCCTTAGTCGCCTCTTACATCCACGGACGAAATGGCGAGTTTTTGTTTGTGTAACTTTTTGTGAGCTCTGCCTGTCCCATTTTTTTAATTCTTGAATATATTTTTCTTGAATATATTTTTTTCTTAGGAACTGAAGTAGTTTTGGTGGAAATTTTATTCTTTGATCAGCATAGATAAGATATTTTTTTTTAAATATGACTAAGGTATGGATAAAATACCTAACTTGTATGAGTAGTTACTTATTGAAATTGCAAGTCACAAATTGCAATCAAGGCAATAAGTATTCCACAGTGGAGTATAATAAACAATATTATGCACTTTAAATAAATACGTTCGTTCCTATGCTAATTTATGTGAGTTTCGGAGCCGTGATATTTATAATGAGTCTTTTCGTACCAAGTACGAAATACTTGTTAAAAATATAAACTTACGAAATTACGTAATTTTGAGAAAAGTAACCGTCCAGACACTCTGTATCAAAGCAATATAGGTCAAATTCAAGCTATGACGATTTTCCTTCATTCAAATTTAAGCCATAGAGCCACTTTGACATAGAGTGCCAATCCCATTTACTAGTACAGTCTCGCGCACTGACGTACATTACATTCGAGTGAAAAATAGAACAAAAAGTAAAACTGAAAATACCTAGTATACAAAAGAACTTTGATAATAGAGAAAATAAAAATCATCGTGTCTGTTGCCAAAAAAAATTGGAGGATACCCAAGCGACAAGAGTGAATACCTATTAAAATGAATGAATGAATGAGATTGTTCCACCAAAAATATCAGTTCATTCTTCAAGAGCTCTCAATTCTGAAGGAGCCACAAGTGCACTCCGCCTTACTTGTTGCCCTTAGGGTTGCGTATAGAAAATACAGAACCCTATTATTAAACGGACGCCATCTTACAAAGATTTCCGTTCATTACAAGGTGGAGATTTGAAAAATTAAATAAGACATGAGCTTACTGTAAAACGTATGATTTCATATATATACATACAACATATAATCACGCCTATGTTCCTAAATGGGGTAGGCAGAGCACTGAGCACACGAATCGTGACATAGATAAAAACATAAATATGACTATTACACGCTTCGCACCCACTGCCACCATAATTTTAAGTTTGGAAACAGATGGAAAAAGTACTAGTATAGTAGTGACAGGTTGCTAGCCTGTTGCCTAAAACATACCTATCTATTCTTTAGTCGCCTGTTATGACATCCATTGAAGAAACGGAGAGATGTTATTTTAGACCCAACTAACAGGGATATTAATTTAATACTGTCCTTGCGAAACAGGGTACAGTCATCCATATTCCATATCCCTTCGAGTGGTATTTAACCGATTCCCGGCACGCCTGAAATTGGCAGCCTGCCGGCTCCCGGCATTAAGTGTATTTTTAAAAGTTGGTCATATGACATGACTGTGATAAAGACTAGCTAATTTCACATAAATGTAATTACATTCATTGACACGTAATTAAATAAGTAATTTTAAACTGATTCCAACGTTATATGGTTTTTATTTAACGTCTATAATAATTATATAATATACATACATACATACATACGTACAATCACGCCTGTGTTCCCAAATGGGGTAGGCAGAGCACACGAAACGCGACATAGACAAAACCATGATTATGACTATATCACGCTTCGCAGCCACTTCTAGCATAGTATTGTATTGTATTGCATTGTATGACTCTTTATTGCGCATAAAACAATAACAAAAAACAAGATACTGGATAACAGCTTCACGTACAAGCGAACCAACTGATTCCTGACCCACCGCAGAACGTTATCTCTATAAATGTAATAAAGATTTCCTTTGTCAAGCAATGCAATGTGACTATGACGTTCACTGTGAATAGGTTCTATTGTGGATCAGGAATCAATTGGTTCGATGGTACAAAGGCGAACTTATCCCCGAGGGGATAGTTTTAGGGTTGCAAAGATGGAAGAGGTGGAATAGTGAGTTGCTAGCCTGTCGCCTAAAGTATACCTAAACCTATTTCCTTAGTCGCATCTTTCGACATCCCCGGAAGAAATGGAGAGGTGTTGTTTTATCCTAACACGGCTATAATAATATACCAACGAAGAACGTTGTTACAATAAACGTAATAAAGACTCTCTTTGTCGAACAATGCTGTCACTATGACAATCATAGTACATAAATAGGTTCCACGATGGGTCGAGAATCAATTGGTTCTACATCATATAGTACTTAGGGCTACTCCAACTCAATTGGAATATATATATATTATTAAAAAGTTCAAGGCTATTTTCATTCACAAGTCAAAATGAAAATCAGCCTTAATGTTTTATTCTGTAATGAAAAAAAAATTAAAGTACTTGCTTGGTCGACTATACAACACACTAACCTAATCAATAAGAAGAAAATCTATAGTTTTTGATTCAAGGAATTTCAACATCACAATTAAATTATTTGACATCGCATTTCTAAGTTACAACAAAAATAACATACTCTTTAGTTTGTGGTTGAACCTGTTACGTTTTTATCGTCTATCCAGTGCTCAAGTTAAGTACTCTTGTAATTCAAGCAATTCCTTTACTTTTTTCTTACTATAAAATGTGACACTATCGCGTAACTCTTTTAAATAAAAAAAGATACGGAAATAAAATAAATAACATGACACGTTTTTTGTGCAATAATAAACTGTAATAAACCAATATGTAGATTTGTACTTCATCCATTTACTTCCTATTTAATGCTAAGTATTCAGTTGTAAATTATCCACAATTTTTCCTTCCACAGGTATGTTTCCGAGTGGCCACAGCCGTATATGCAAGTAATTAGCTCTAGTTTAACTACTCATAATTATTTTTATTTATATTCGACCGCAAAACGATTATTTATTTATGCCAGCGATTATACTCGTAATTTGAATACGAAGCATGAAAAGGCAATAAAATCGTACATAATTATTATTACATCATCTCTTGCTAATTACAAGTCAATTAGAAATACTAAAGTATGTAAAGTAAACAAACGCTAATAAGGTTTTTCTAATGCATATTTTCGCCTTGTAATGTCGGGATAGAATAACACCTCTCCATTTCTTCCGTGGATCTCGTAAGAGGCGACTATACACTAAGAGGTTTAGGTATTCTTTAGGCGACAGGGTAGCAACCTGTCACTATTCTACCTTTTCCATCTTTTTGGAAACCTAAAACTCTGCTAGAAGTGGCTGCGTAGCGTGAAATAGTCATAATCACGGTTTTGTCTATTTCACGTTTCGTGTGCTCTGCCTACCCTATTGTTCCCACAGGCGTGACTGTATGTATGTAAAGTAAACAACGGCTAGCGTATTTTGAATGCACACTTTTGTCAAAGTATTTTTACTCGTACTCGTACTTCCCAAATACTAGGTAAATGTGTCTCGGTACCAAAGTGGTCGTCAGACGACGGATTCGCAACTCGTATTCGAGTGCACCGGCAAGTTAAACGCTGTATGATGTTTCCATAATCGGGTGAGCGCATGGTGGTGTAAGAATCGCGGGCGCACAATTTTTTTATGGTATTGACACCTGTCAACTTGAATTTTTTTTTGCTAATTTGGAGAAAATATAATGGTTGGACGTACTTAGTATTTAGAGAAGTACAAATAAATAAAAACGTTTAAACAGACATTAATGTAGGAGAAAGCAAATAAAGAAACTAATTTAAACGTATTGCTCTGCCGACCAGCGTCAAATGTACCTATATTAATTAAAATTTACTATATTTTGTACCTATTTATCTTATGTTACATTATTTATATTATGTACTCTTTAAGTGCTTACACATATTTATTTTCTTGTAATTACCACATCTAAAACAGGTAATCTCGTAGTCGACAGTGAAATAAAACGGATACACTCACGTCTTTATGTCGAGATTAGCTCGACATGTTCCATCTAACTAAAATAACGTTTTGCAGTCAATTTTAATATAATTATTTGACCAATATTATGACAGTAACATTCACAAAATACGAGCATGGTTTTGACTTTATGACCTTATTTGCGCTCTAACTACTCTAGGAAATTAATCGTGCTGTAAAATGTGGTTAAATTAGAATTAGGTTACTTAAAGTACTTATTGTAAATGTTTCCGCTACTCTACTAAGCACACACCCTTACTGTAGACGGTAGTCTCAATTTCATTCATTGACACACTGCTTCGATCCAGACCGCTTGCATTCCAATTGAGTAGCTACTAGTTTTGGTATGGATTTTAAGAACAAGGAAACGTGAAAATAAAGTAATGTGTTAAGAGGAAATGGAGCGGTCATATTTTGTATGGAAACGTAGTCCCCTGATTCCTCCCTGGATATTACCCGTAGAACAATGATTTTTTACATCAACAATCTAATAATATATTAGCATGTTCCTATGTTTTCCTTTTTTTCTTTATTGAATTATTAAAAGAGATATTAACCTTCAAAAACATGTAAAATTGGCAAGTTTTTTCCGTTGTGTTCAAACCTCTAGAAACCAATTTTTACGCAATAATATCAAAATATAAGAACATAGAAACACAGTTATGACATTTTTTTAACATTTAATGAAAAAACATAATTAATCGGTTAAGTTTTGGAGAAGAAATCAGGGGACTACGAAACGTTGTTTTTGAATAATTTTCATAGGTATTTTCGGTCCGAGCTGTAGTTGTTCTTATCGCACTCGACGTCATCTGGGCAGGTCACGGTGCGACAGCAATAGATTTAGCAAATACCTATTTTTCAATTCCTTCAACCGGCATATTTCCTCTTAATAAAGAATACGCATAACTCAAGTCTTAAATCGAGATTAGCTCGACATGTTTTGGGCTACTAGCCCTCTACCTAGTAGTCGCTCGCCACCAAACGCACTCAGCGCACCACCGCTCTGAAGTAATATTTTTAGGACAAATCCTTTATTTTTGATGGATAGTCAATTCGGGAGACTATAATTGCGTGTCGCAGTCTCAAAAATACTTTAAAATTGCTTATCTTTCATTTAAACTCAAGTATCGTTCCAAAAAAACTGGATTTCGAATAAAAAAATCCTCATCAAAATCGGTTTGTCCATTAAGCTACAGACAGACACTTGTAAGCTGGAAGCTAGATAAAACTCCCAACAAAAACTCCAGCCTGTATTCACTAGGAATGTCCCTTGCCCATTTCTGATGAATGCCTCCCTCTCAAACGAGGCGGCTCATTAGGAATAGACTCATTAGTGTGCCTCGAATTACTTCACTAATCTGTTGCGCTATCGTTCCATTCCTTTTTTTGTTTACATGGTTTACAACGAGACAAATTACTATTTTTTTCCCGACCACTTTCAATTCATCCGTGTTGGGTTGTTTCTGCTTTAAATATTTCCACTTCTCTCTATTCTGTGCCGCTTGCATCCATTTCATGTCATTTTCATTTGTAGAAATGTTAAATCACAGATTCAAAGCGACTCCATCTGTCATAGGTTTGAAATTATATTCCTAAACTATACTATAGACCGATAGGTACTTAAAAGATGATAAACAATCTTGACGTGTCATAAATCAAAATCTTTACATTTTACAATTTAGGTATGAAAAAATCATTTACTTTCATAATTGAATTGTATAGTGTAACGATTTTCATTTTTAGACTGTGTATTTCAATAAAAAGACATGTCAAAATTGTTTACCATCTTTTAAGTACCTATCGGTCTAAAGCATAGGGGAAGTCCACTCCGCAATTTAGGTACGCTCTGCCAGCGAAACCTAGTGAAACGTTTAAGGAAAGCAGGTAGCGGTAAGAAGAGACAGTAGCTAATACTATTTTATGCCTAAGCATGTTGAGAGGTGGACCTTCTGTACAAATTCTGTGCCCGAACCAAGAACAATGAAAAACCTTAAAAAATCCTAATTGCTGTCTCAATAGAGGCTCGAACTCGCGACCCTTGGCTCTTAAACCGGCAGTTCGACCCCTTAGGCCACAGTGCCCGGTCAACATCACGCCGAAATTCTTTATACCTTTTAATTTGGCTATCCTTAAATTGTCCACGACCCAGCTGCGAGCATTAAGCCCGTAATATTACGGGTAGTGGGTGTCGTATCAAACTCTCGTTTGCCATAATTTGCCTTTAGGGGACGCCGGAATTTCATTTAATATCCCGAATCATAATTCTACGTCTCGTGTTCGTTAGACGTTTGTTTGTTAAGGCTCGCTTTGGATACGGGATTAAGAATCCTTTTATTGGACTGGTAAACACTGTTTTACTTATTCGTTTGAAGAGTTTGCTATTGGGAAGTATTGAATTACTTAATTGGGAAGATGAAGACAATCGCAAAATGCAGAGGCAAATGAACTGGTTTTTATTTAAACAATATTTACAGAACAAAAAAATCAGACATACATTCGCTTACTCATAAACTAGAAATCAACTCAACCTGGCACATAAATGCCTTTAAGTATCATAAGTAGGTATATTATCTGTTCTTCTAGGCAGCAATCATTTATCCCAAGAGGGATTTCAAACATTTTCACATTTTTCTTAAAATTACTAGCGAATGCACGATTTAACTTCCTTAACCCCTCGTATGCGGGAAATGAAAAATATACTGCATTCGAGCCTCTTCTGTTTCAATATCTACAAATTATGGTGATTAAAATAAAAATAAAAAAAAGATATCCTTAAAATGGAGCAGATCTGCTCCGTAGCATACGAGAGGTTAAGAGAACTCTTCACCCGTAAAAATAAGCAATCATTTCTTATGCGAAGTTCCTTGCGATGGCATTCATAACTTCAACTTTACTCACAGATATTACTTTAGCTTATTTTCTCAGTAGCTTTTTTCAAACTTGAAGCAACACAGAAACAGAAGTACCTAGTTTAGATTGTGTTGAGTTTTGAAAGGTGGAATGGCGAAGCGCACGCAGAAGAGGAGCCCCGCCTCAGCGGAGCTTTGTCGATACTGTTTTTATGTTTATTATAATTGGAAACAAATGCTTCTGCATAAATAAGCTTCTGGATATATCAGTATGAAGCATTTAATAAAACATGCGTTTGGTATTAACCGCCAATAGGAAAATCCGGCCAAGTACGAGTTGGACTGGTGCTCGAAGGTTTCCGTACCAAAAACTGCAAAAAACCTAATTTTTTGGATGGGAGCTACTTACTTAGATAAATATACAATTTTATATTCTGTGAATAATGATTTAAAGTGTCTACCTGTTACCGTTTTTTATACCGACCCAAAAACACCAAAAAAAAACACGATTGTTGTATGCGAGCCCCCGTAAATAATGTTACTTTATTTTTAGTATTTGTTGTTATAGCGGCAATAGACATACCTACATAATCTGTAAAAATTTCAACAATCTAGCTAGCACGGTTCGTGAGATACAGCCTTGGAACAGACGAACGGACGGATAGCGAAGTCTCAGTAATAGAGTCCTGTTTTCACCTTAAAAACGATTTTCCGAAAACACAGTACACACTCTTATCTGTGGAATTGGTGGCTTGTGTCGCCACGGAGTCGCCTTAACACAGGATATGTTCATTGAAGATCGGTCCTTTATACTCGAGGACTGTATTGTTGAAGTATGATTGCACCAAGGATTCTTTTGTTGGTAATTTTTATGAGAACCACGCGGGTACTACGATGCGACTTTAAATTCAAAAGGGATTTGGAGTAAAAAAGCGACGTATTTTCATAAGGGGCAGCGCAGACGACAGACTTTTGTGCGATCGAGTCTGCGGCGCAATAAAAACTCTGAATGGAAACTCTCTGCGCGCAATTCAGAGTTTTTATTGCGCCGCAGACTCGATCGCACAAAAGTCTGTCGTCTGCGCTGCCCCTAAAGGGTTATAATTCTCGTATTTTTTTCTGTGACACTTTAGATTAGAATAACACCTTCGTTATGTTGTAAGAAGCGACTAAGGAAATAGGTTCAGGTGTATTTAAGCAATAGGCTAGCAACCTGTTACAATTACACCACTTTCGCTTTCAGCCTGTCCCCTAAAGCATGCCTAAACCAATTTCTTTAGTCGCCTCTGACGACATTCACAATAAAATACATACATATTCTCACGCCTGTATCCCCGGAGGGGTAGGCAGAGCACATGAATTCAAAAATTCAGAGCCACGTTTAGCAATTTCAGGGTAACTAGATGGTTAAACGTGATATTGCAGTGACAGGTTGCTAGCCCATCGCCCACAAAACACTATCCCTTTCCCAGAGTCGACTCTTACGACACCCACGGGAAGAAAGGGGGAGGTGCTATTCTAACCCGGCACCACACGGGTGAAAAAATAAGAGGTGTTATTCTAAACCTTCAAGCTCTGTCCATACTTGACTTTGACGGCCGGATAGCCCAGCGGTTAGAGAACCTGACTGTGAAGCTTAAGGTCCCGGGCTCGATCCCCAGTCGGGGCAGATGTTTGTATGATGAATACGAACGTTTGCTTTCGAGTCTTGGATGTTTATCTATATATAAGTATGTTTATCCGTTGTCTAGTACCCATAACACAGGCATTAAATTGCCTACTTTGGGACTAGATGATTGGTGTAAAAATTGTCCAGTGATATTTATTATTATTATTTATACTTGACCGTATCTTTAATATTATATAGGAATATTTCTAATTCCAAAGATAGGTAGCACCAACAAAGCGTAATTAGCCGTGACATTGTCTAAATTCACGGTATTGTTTCACGTTCCGTTGCCCCCAACATTTCATGTTGTATGAGTTGGGAACTCGAGTTCACAGTTCGCAGTTCACGAACCAACAGCGACCTTATTTGTGCTCGCAAAAGATTCACTGATGATGTTAAGTAGGCTTGTAAATTTTGAATTAAGGTGTGGTTTTGATCTTGACCGAACGCGGCAGCAGCGGCCGGTGTGTCGTCGACGACAGTATTGGAAAATGAATTAAACGCTTACTTGATATTTCTTAATGAACTTAAAGAAACATGCACACGGAAAACTTAAAAGTAGCTTATACAGACTGTGCAACGGCTTTGCCACATGCAGAGAAAGTAAGTGCTTTATTAAGGAAATTAAAGGAACACATGAATTTTAACATTTTCAATACAAAATTAGGAAAGTTTCCTATACTTTTCAAAAGGATTTGACAATCGCGTTACTAATTATTTCTGCATTTTACGCACATTTCAACCGTAAGTGTCAAATTCTTTCACCCATTTCTTAGTGTATCGTTTGCTGTAGCTGCGTGCGGTCGAAATTGAAATCACGCGTTACTGTCGGCATGATTTTGAAGGAATAGGAAACTTTCCTTTTAAGCGGAACTCTGTAATTCAGAGAGCGGGTGAGCTGAAAATTTGTAGTCTAGAGCCCCACTGTAAAGAAGGTTATGATGTAGGATACAGGAGTTCGCTTTTACCGTAATAAATGATAATTAAAGCGCACGTATAGCTCATTTTAAGAAATGGCAGATGGGATGTTTTATTGTGGGAAAGAAACATCTGCTGTCATTTTTGATGTATTTGTAAGAGCAATTTAAGTTATGGCCATTTGTATCTATTTGATAGTTGCAAATATATAGCCGTGATAGCCCAGCGGTTCGAACTGTGGCCTCTCAAGCCGAGGGTCGTGGGTTCAAACCCCGGGCTCGCACTTCTGAATTTTTCGGAATTTATGTGCGATATCAAATTTGATATTTATCACGAGCTATTCGGTGAAGGAAAACATCGTGAGGAAACCTACACACAGCGACGAAGTAATTCAACGTTGTGTGTGAAGTTCCCAATCCGCACTGGACCCGCGTGGGAACTATCGCCCCAGCCCTCTCATACTGAGAGGAGGCCTGTGCCCTGCAGTGGGACGTATATAGGCTGATGATGATGATGATGAAATATAAAGGCATCTTCTTATGTCTTCTCGCTTTCTCAATCATACCCCGTTCATCCACGCTGAAAATCGTTCAGGTCGTCCCGTTATCTTCTCTGAGGGCCTGTGCCTGTATCCACACCTTTGTCCGTCTCTCATTTAGCTATAAATTTACCCTTGATCACATAATTGTTGATTTGCAAATACTAAGCGAGATTTCTTAACCTTTTTAATTCAATGGTTGTTGTACCTAACGTTTTAATTAAAAAGTAATTTATGCGAAGTTTTTTGCGGTGCATTTTTCTTAGCAATCATAGTCTTTTCGGGGCGCTGTTACATTTTTAAACGTGTGTAAAAACCTATTGTACAAGTACGAATTAAGGACGTTTGTAGAAGCAATTAAACAACTCCACTTTAATCTGTTGAAATGCCTTCATCGAGTGACAATTTTTGCTTCCGTCCCCCAGTGTATAGTCGACGATTGCGTCGGTTGTCATACTTCAGCTCGCCTTTGACGGTTGATATTTTAAACACCGGCCTTGGGCAAGTTAGAAGGGAGTGCTTACTGACAGAAGTTTCATTTGTTTGTTACTACAATGTTGACAAAGTTAGTACTTTGTTTTTAAAATGAGAAAAACTTCGGAGCTGTAAAACGAAAGAGCATCGGGAACTGTGTAAAGGGAGCTGACTTTTGTTCCTTACAAACATGTTTTGTTCGCGCAATCATTTTAGCCGATTGTCCGAGAAAATAAATTTTTCCAATGTATTTTTGCTCAACAGTGGATTGACTGACTCCTCGGTTATTTGGCAACCTAATGTTATAAAATGTAACTGATGAGCCAATATTTTACTTCACTTTAAAGCCAATAGTAGCTACACTTATCCCTCTAAAAAATCTAAGCTACGAGGTCACGTTCTTGTGATTCAGAGCAAATTGCAGACGCTCGTTTTTTGCCCTTTGACGACACAAGCGAAAACAACGTGATCGCTCATCTGTGTTTAAAGAAAATTGTAAACTATGTACATCGATGATCTGTTGCTGATCGATGACTTTCGTAGAAATAAAAGACAGTGACGTTAAATCTAAATTCATTTTGCTTAAATAAATTAAACCATTGCTTCTCGACTCAATCCTTACTAATATTATAAGTCAGAAAGTGAGTTTGTTTGTTTGTTTGTTTGTTTGTTTGTTTGTTTGTTTGTTCCGCTTTCACGCCGTAACTACTGAACCGATTGCTTTGAAATTTTGCAGATATAAAGATAGAAGTCCGGATTAAATAATAGGGTACTTTTTATCCCGGAAAAAATTGATGTTCCCGAGGGAAAACAAAAATATAGTTTGCTTGATAGAGCGATATCAATCGATGATAGATCGATATCAATCGATGATCGATCGATAGATGATAGATCGATGGCGCTATGTGTCGTTTGAAACGAGAACTTTTCTTATACCGCAATATAACCGAGTTCCACGCGGGCGAGGCCGCGGGCGGAAAGCTAGTCTATAATAATTATAATTATCTATGCTGCATTAAGTTCATCAAAACACCAAACACTTCAAAACATAAAAGGTAATAATGTAGCTTTATCTTTTAATGTATAGATAATGAAGCTTTATCTTTTAATTCCTGTAATCTAAATTGTTTTTTTTGGTGTTCCACAAATTGTAATAAGGATAGGATTTTGTCTTTCAAATGAACAATGGGTTCGACTTCCTGGTGATAGCTATAAAAACGATCATAATGGAGCTAAATCTAGAAGACATAGAAAATACAGTTCATCTAATCAGCTCATTTCATGAACCGCACTTGTGTATTCCTTTTCATTATAAATCATACATACATATACACTTAAACATACATCATTCTTGTATTGCCAATTGGAGTAGGTAGAGCAAACGAAACGCTACGTAGGCAAAAATATCAATATCTCACGTTTCGTGGCTATTTCTAGCATAGTTTTAGGTTAGCACGGATAATAGTGGAAAATTGCTAGACTATCACCTAAAATATACCTTAACCTTCCTTACTCGCCTGTTACAATCATTCACTATCAAATAGTTTTTGTTTTAATACTAGTGGTTAAGCTTCAAGTAACCTATCACTGGGTTATTTTACCGAAAAGAGCAGAGCTAACTGTAGTCCTATTACTACGTCTATTAGCGGACGTCCTCGCGGCTCGCCACAGATTGCAATTTTACGCCATTAGCTTAAGATGAGTTTAAAGACAGTTAAGAAACCTAATTGCCTTTCCCACAAAAACAGTAATAATTTTGATATTTAAGCAAACAAGGAGTATTTTTGAGTCTGCGTTTTGTTTCCATGTAACACAGAAACATTTTACCTGTATATAAAGGCAGCGCACACGAATATTACACACTCAAAACCACGACTGTTACACGGTTTGTGGCAACTTCTACTGTATTTTGTCAGGGTTCAAGTGACAGGATGCTAGCATGTCGCGAAAACATACATTAACTTATTTATTTCCTTAGTCACCTCTTACAACATCCACGGAAGAAATGGAGAAGAGTTATTCACTCGACATTACACGAAGAACTTAACAACGAGTAAAAAAAATGTAATTGCGATATTCCTTTTTACTACTTACTTACTACTTACCGTTTTACTACTTGTAGATGTGTATTTATCCAGTGAATTGTCAAACGTCACCGCTGTACACTTTATATTTGCCAAAAAGTGTTTACAAACTCATACTAAAATAAGCCTGTTTTAAGGTATAAATACAAGGAATGACGAATCTGTTAATTCATTCGAAAAAGCTCTGATAACGTCTCTCAGTCCAATGCACTTGTTATATTCTGCTGATAAGGAAGCTCTCGCAGGTCACGCAAAGCAGATAAATAGGTACTATTTATAAGTTTTCTTGTATTCCATTCCCTGGGCTTAGAATTACTCCATTGCATTTATTCTGTGATCGTAAGAGGTGACTAAGGAAATAAGTAAATGTATGCGTTAGAGTTAGCATTAGGTAAGTAGCTACTTTGTCACTATATTATCTCTTTTACAAAACTAAAATTTTGTTCAAAGCGACTGTTGTAACATTTTGTTCGACCTGCGTACTCCATTTGTACCCACAAATGTTCTGAAAAAAAAAGAATAGAATAATTAAACAGCAAAATGTTTTTTTCATACAAACATTACGTCAAAATTATGCACTAAATTTTGCGTCGGAGGTTAAAAAAGTGAACACCTGAACAATATAAAAACAGAACCGTTAAGGTTCCGACACGAAAATCTCAAAAAAGTCTCAAAAATAAATAATATTACAACTGCCACCCCTTGTCATGTGCGAGTAGATATTAAACTCAAAGAATGCTATTAAAAATCCCCCTTCGCCAGTGGGGGTGAGAGCATGCTCAAGTCTCTCAACATTCTTAAGTGTAATTAACACGAATTTGCAGTGGGACAAGAGAGAAGAATTTTGTTATTAAAACTGCAAGCTTAGAACACTTAAGTTTGATATTTTTAATCATCTAATCCCTGAACTTATGCTTGAGATTGCACAAATTCCAACAACCGGCTTTAGCTTATCCAAAAAATACTTCCGATGGTTAGAATATTAGCCATTCATTATAATTAATCTGCCGTGTGGTGTCGGTGTATAACAGGCGACTAAGGAAATAGGTTTAGGAATGCTTTAGGCGACAGGCTAGCAACCTGTCACTATTCTACCTCTTCCACCTTTGCAGACCTGAAACCATGCTAGAAGTGGCTGCAAAGCGTGATATAGTCATAATCGTGGTTTTGTCTATGTCACTTTTCGTGTGCTCTGCCTACCCCTTTTGGGAACATAGACATGAGTGTATGTATGTATGTAGAGCTATACTCAAACTACTAATCACTAATGAGTTACATCATCTAAATCTCCTTGTTTACCTTACTCATTAAAACACAATTATTTATCACAGTCTCATCGCAGTACATAAAAAATTCCAAGGAAAATTTTTCAAACAATTCACTACCATTATTAAATGAATGTCATGCCTTCGAGGAATAAAATGACCTATTAATAGACGTCGACAAGAAATGGTTTATTTTTCATTGCGTCCTCTAGCTTTTACAAGTTTTCAGGAAATTGCTAAGTTAATATCCTGAAAACACGGTCTAGTAAATAAAATGGCGTGGGAAGCAAAACGTAGCAGATTCCCAGTTCAGTTTGAATTGAAATCCTTACTCCTTACTAATATTATAAGTCAGAAAGTGAGTTTGTTTGTTTGTTTGTTTGTTTGTTTGTTTGTTTGTTTGTTTGTTCCGCTTTCACGCCGTAACTACTGAACCGATTGCTTTGAAATTTTGCAGACATAAAGATAGAAGTCCGGATTAAATAATAGGGTACTTTTTATCCCGGAAAAAATTGATGTTCCCGAGGGAAAACAAAAATATAGTTTGCTTGATAGATCGATATCAATCGATGATAGATCGATATCGATCGATGATCGATCGATAGATGATAGATCGATGGCGCTGTGTGTCGTTTGAAACGAGAAGTTTTCTTATAGTTGTGCTTTATACCGCAATATAACCGAGTTCCACGCGGGCGAAGCCGCGGGCGGAAAGCTAGTAATTTAATAAACAGAAACGTTGCAGGTAAAAGGTAGTTTGAAAATAAGTCTTTTGATTTTTGAGGTTAGTCCCGTGTGGTGTCGGGTTTAGAATACCACGTCTCTATTTCTTTTATGTGTCGTATGAGGCGACAGACTAGCATCTTTTCATTATTGTACTTATTAACTTAGAACCTAAAAATACACTAGAGGTGACCGCGAAACGTGAAATCGTCATGGATTCGCCTATGTAGCGTTACGTGTGCTTTTCACATTTACGTCAAAATTCATTAAAGTTTTCTTTTGCCGCCATTATTTAACGTATAGGTTAAAATAAAAGATAATAACTTGTCCATCAAAAAGTTCCTACTTTGATTTCGGATTTTGCTATCGTTTTCCGTACGAATGCATCTTTGCATCAAAATAACGTCATCAGCACCATAATTTTGCTCCCTGATTATTTGTCTAATAATGTCATCAAAACGTTAGTTTTAAACTCCAGCGCAGTTGGCCGCAATATTTCGAGTGTGGTTTGGATGCGGTGGCAGCGCTCGGCAAACCCGCTGCTGTGGTGAGGGTTAAGTGATGACGACAGATTGGCCACGATATGAGAACTAAGTTCAACTTGTGGATTTTGAAGGTTAACTGCCAACTAACAACCTAAAATCTAAACATTAAACTACCGTGAGACTTACTCATTTTATAAAATACGGATAACTCACGTTTTAAATCGAGTTTAGCTCGACATGTTTCGGGCTAATGCGTAGCCCTTCATCTAGGAGCCGCGGCAAGAGAACGGTGCGCGAAGAGAGGGGTGGCGCGCAGTGCGCGTTTGGCAGTAGCAGCCGCCGCGGCTGGTAGGTGAAGGGCTACGAATTAGCCCGAAACATGTCGAGCTAAACTCGATTTAAAACGTGAGTTATCCGTGTTTTGTAAGATTAACCTAAAATTTTGCTCGAAATGGCCACGAAACTTGAAATAGTTACTGTTTTGTCTACGAAGTACGCTCGCTACTCCAATTGGGAATACAGGCGTGATGTATGTACAAATATCACGACTGTTTTCCAAAATGGGGTAGGCAGAGCACACAAAACATTTAATACTTAGTCAAAGCCATTTCACGTTTCGCAGCTAATTCTAGTGTAATTTTACATACATACATACATATTCTCAGGCCTGTATTCCCAAGAGGGGTAGGCAGAGCATATGAATTCAAAAATCCAGTGCCACGTTTAGCAATAGTGTAATTTTACTTTTTAACATAATAATAAAGAGCGTCGCTTCGGACTTTTTCCATCTCCCTGCTATGCAAGTAAAATCCAACAAAGAACAAAAAGAACAGAACTATTCACGTGTTTTATACCGAGATTAGCTCTACAAGTTTCGGGTCAATCCGTGACCCATGATCTGGAGCTACGTGCCACGGCAGTGGACAGACGCGCACCGCTGACGTAGCGCGTAGCTCCAGATGATGGGTCACGGATTGACCCGAAACTTGTCGAGCTAATCTCGGTATAAAAACGTGAGTAGTTCAGTTTTTTCACTATGAGTGAGTCTCACGGTAGTTTTATGTTTAAAAAATCCCAAAAGAGCAAGCAAACTTGAAATAGCCCGATTACACGCTCTAACCAATACAAGATTGCTTTCCACGGTTGATTTCACTTAAATTCTTATTTCCTCACCTCGCACGACGGTCCCGTTCTCACAAAACTGGAGGCCCGTGTATCAATAGTGATGCAACGGCCATAAAGGCAGCCGTAAACTGTAAAAGTAATTGCGATCAATGGATCTCATATCCGTGTGATTGAATTATCAAGAGCAGTACGTCTAGTGTGTTTAACACGATCATGGAGTCGATAACGATTTCGTTTGCGAATTAACGCGGATTTGTATGGAAACTGAGACAGCGCCGCTTCGAATGCACAACTGCCGCGGTCAACATAACAAGTCTCCATACAATTCCGCGTTAATTCGCAAACGATATCGTTATCGAATTCATGATCGTGTTGATGACAATAGACGTTCAGTAAGCGTGCCAGTGTTCGAGGCTGTACTATTCGTCGCCATGCATTGAGATAATTCACCACAAATGTCATAATTCACGATGACCCTTTTTTCGCTACCTTGTTTTTGGACTACACTGTAATATTGAATGTGTCAAATTAAACCTGTGTGGGAACACAGGCGTGATTGTATGTTTGTACTAGCCCGTCCAAAACAATCGTAAGATTGAGCTTCTACCACAGGACTGTACAGGTCTCCTGTGAAGATAAAATCATTGGCTTTGAATGCCAGCTTACGCTTTACTTCAATGGGCTAGCTGGGGAGGCATATTAAATACATTTTTACCCTTTACGCAATCCAAAGAAGAAACGGAGAGATTTTATTCTAAACGGAAACAGAAAACAAAGATATTCAAAAGATTATTTTCATTGATAGCAAGCAGCAATATTGTCTAACGCTTCAAAATCTACATCGTTTTTAATTTCACAGTTGAAACCAAAAAACGCTTTGAAATACTGAAACTGTCAAATTAAAAACGATGTCGATTCTTGATGCGTTAGACAATAGCGCTGCAGGTAAAAAAATAGTAGGTAAAGCAAAGTTTTCCTTTAAAAACGCAAAGGAAATAATTAGAGGAATAGTGGGCAAGAATGCCGCCTCTGCGTCGTTTACGGGCAGATTAACACATCCTCAATTTGTCCTGGACGATTTAACTGAAGCGTTTGAGATCACAATTAAGACTAAGGTCAGACGACGTACTTCTTTATCTAGAAATGTCATACCTTATGATACATCACGGCTGTTTTCCTAAAAAAGGGGTAAACAGAAACCATATCCCACTTTCACGCTTCGCAGCCAATAAAATTCTAGCATCATTTTAGATTTAAAACTGATGCAAGAGGCTATTATAATAGTGACAGGTTGCTAGCCTGTCGCCTATAGCAAACGTAACCTGATTCTTTTGCCGCATGTTACGATGTCCACGGAAGAAATAAATACTAGTAAGACAACTAATAGGTACATTCGAACTCTTCTACTAAAATTAGTGGCACCTCTTTATCCTCATTTCTTCTGTGGTACGAGGCGAATCTGATATTGGTTAAGGTTAAGGCATACTTATTATGAATGTAAACCTTTAATTTTTGTCATTTTATTAACAGAAGATACCTACATAACGTTAAAATTTGTGTATGACTCACGCCGTGACTATCGAGTTACTAGCGAGTCACTAGCGAGTACGGTCATACCCGTGATAAGGTAAATGTACCAATGCTCGACGCTTCGACGCCCAGTAGACGACACTCATCTGTCACCTGTCTTACTATGACATAAGGTTGCGAGTCCCGTGTATTATATCAGTGTCGAGCATTGGTACATTTACCTTAATGGAACTGCAGTTAACAACTATTTCTACTGTTCGTAGCTTTAATTTTGCCGTCAATGATTCTCTCGCACTCGCTTGCACAAGCTGTCAAACGTGTTTGACTTGGATTCATAATAGAGGCGCCGTGTCGATGACCTCTTAAATGTCATATTTTCCGCTTCGTTGGTATTTTAGCTAGGTATCGATAGCTTTTTTATTATTATTTTTTATTTCTTTTCGATAGCTATTTAATCATACATACATCACTCCTGTTTTTCCAAATGGGGTAGGCAGAGCACACAAAACGCTACATAAATCTTGACTATTTCACGTTTCGTGGCCAATTCTAGCATATTTTTTTAGGTTTTAAGGAGGCCGGTATAATAGTGACAGGTTGTTAGCCTGTCGCCTAAAATATATATCTTAACCTATTTCCTTAGTTGCCTCTTACGACATCCACGGAAAAATGGAGTGGTCTTATTCTTAACCCGACACCACACGGATCACCTTTTATCTTCTAGGAAATAAATTACAGTATCAAACCTGTAAAGTATCCGGTTAGAATAACACCTCTCCATTTCTTCAGTGGAAATCGTAAGAGACGACTGATGAAATAGGTTTAGGTACGATTTAGGCGACAGGCTAGCAACCTGTCACTGTTACACCTCTTTCTTCTGTTTTTAAGTTTCGCGTGATGTGCCTATACAATTCACAGGCGTGATTGTATGTACCATCGAACCAATTGATTCCTGATCCACCATAGAACCTATTCACAGTGAACGTCATAGTGACATTTCATTGCTTGACAAAGGAAATGTTTATGACGTTTATTGTGACAACGTTCTGCGGTGGGTCAGGAATCAGTTGGTTCGATAGTATTATCGTACTAATTAATTTCGGACCACCATGGAACTTATTTAAATTAAATATCACAGTGACATTACAGTGCTCGACAAAGAAATATTTACGTTTATTGTGACAACTTTCTATGGTGGATCCGTTACATCCCTTCCAGAATTTTTCTTATTGCTTTGTTCCAGATAACACAACATACATACATAGGTACATACATATACAACACGCTTGTACTATCGAACCAACTGATTCCTGACCCATCGCAGAACGTTGTCACAATAAACGTTATTGAGATTTCGCCTGTCGAGCAATGCAATGTCACTTTGACGTTTACTGTGAAGAGGTTCTATAATGGGTCAGGAATCAATTGGTTTGATAGTATTCACTCCATAGACAAAACCATGACTATTTCGCGTTTCACTGCCACTTCTAACTTATTTTTATTACGTACATATCCTCACGCCTGTATTCCCATGAGGGGTAGGCAGAGCACATGGATTCAAAAATCCAGTGCCACGTCTAGCAAATTCAGGGTAACCAGATGGTTAAACGTGATATTGCGGTGACAGGTTGCTAGCCCATCGCCCACAATACACTAACCCTTTCCCAGAGTCGACTCTTACGACACCCACGGGAAGAAAGGGGGAGGTGCTATTCTAACCCGGCACCACACGGGCAATATATATTTTTATTTAGGAGATAAAATAACAAAACTGGGTTAAAATCTAAACAAAAACAACCCAATCTATACCATTCGCGATATTATTTTTCCACATGTTTGACATTAAAAGTCCTTACAGAAAAACATTTCTATATTTATCGGTAATAACATAATAAGTGTAGGCCACCGAACATTATTTTTGTCAAAACATGTTTATCATAAACATAATTAGATGTATTATGTGAATTATATTTTGAATGACATTATTTACTTTTTTTTTCAGGTACGAGATTACGATTGCTGCGCAAATGACACAAACAAGTAAAATTAGTATTTATTACTTTCCTCTTGAAATGGAAACAAATTATTTCGAGACTAATGAAGAGATACTTGTCCTTTCCAGAATTAAATTACCTATAATACATATATCTTTAAACTCCATTCATTAATTTGGATTATTCGACACTTGTTTACTTTTATTCTCGTTTCTTCACAGTGTTCAAAGAGAGCTGAGAATATTGTGCAGAACCCAGAATAGGAAGAAACAATAATGGCATAGGTGTCGAATAATACATTATTCTGCAGTTAATTGACATTGCACCAATATTTTTGTAACCGTCCGTGATCGTAGTTACATAAATATAGCCTTGGTTACAATAATTGCCTGTTTTAGTCCCGTTTTAAAATAGCGCATAGCGTTTGTTACTCGACTAAGTTAAAACTTGAAAACAGTAATTTTTATGTGTAAGGGCGACGTATTATTGTGGACAATTATGAAACTAACACGATGATCCTTTATAGCTAGGTACCTACACTAAAAATGTCGTTTCTAAATAAAATCATCAAACGATCCCAGCTCATCAAGAATTCGGAGCAAGCGTTCGTCACTAACTTCATTTGAGATCAAACCTTTGATTTTAATTCAGACATTCATTCCTGGATCAAAGGATTCCCATTCAAATTTAAGGTCCCATCACACTCTCGGCGCGAAACCAGATCGCTCTTATTTTAATATTTTTTTTATAGTTTAGTCTTTTCTATTGTCTTCGACATCTTTCATTTGTTTTTGTAACAAGAAGAAGGCAAATAAAATAAAAGCATATACATACATACATCACGCCTGTATTCCCAGATGGAGTAGGTAGAGTACACAAAATACATGTGACAATATGTCACATTTTGTGGCCACTTCTAGCGTATATTTTAAAGGTTTTAATGTGGCAGGTATAATAGTGACAGATTGCTAAACTATCGCCTGAAATATACCTTGACCAATGGTTTAGGAATAGAATAGTGTAAGAAAAATATCCCTTGTCGCTTCTTACAACATCCACGGAAGAGATGGAGGCATGCTATCAAATGTATATTTTAATTTTATTAAAAAAATTAAAGTAGGTGCTGCGCAAGAGTGTGCTTGAGCATAATATTTGTCATAAATTTCCTCCGGCCGCGCAAAAAGCGCTATCTAACAAATCGTGTTTAATTTGTTTATGAACACTTGAATAATTTCGTTTAATTAGGAGTGCTTCGTAGCACACAGACTATGCAGTACGACACGAACTGTCGTAATACATTATTTAATGTTTCTTGAACAGCTGAGCTCTCTTGAAATGAGAAGTGGTCGGGGTTATAAAACCCTTTAACGGCGATTTTTTAATATAAAGGCAAAATTAAAGGTAAAATTTTATCTGGGCTCAAATACTGCAATTTTATTAGTTCGTAATAAGTCTGAAGTGTTAACTTTAATTTCATTACAAACAGAAATGTAAAATGACAGCCAAGTTTAGTATTTGCCTCAGTTATTGACTTAAAAAACAAAAAATATAGATCTAAATAGGTGTCAGGCTGAATAGTAAGAAATCAAATAGGAAGTTACGTTTGTTTTACATAGCGGAGCGAGCGAGTGTCGAAAAAATTGTTCCTGACATAAAATTCAAAAAAACTATAGATACCGCATATGAATGTTAGGACAACTAATGATCATGACGTATAACGTTAGGAAATGCCAAAATAGATTAAAGAACGTTAGGAATCCAGATAATTATGGAACACTTTAAAAAATTAAAATTGTGCATTTTTTTTAATTATTTTTATTGCATTCATAATGATTAAGTTGTTATTTAATTTTATTTAGGCTAAAATCTGTGTCAAAATTTCTATTAATAAATGTCTTTCTTTATTTTTTTTCTTTCTTTCTTTCTTTTACTTACTGTTTTGAATCTCCTGCTGCGCTGCGGTGTCAAGCATGACGCCCGTTTTCTCGCTATTTGGGGTTGCGCCCCCTTTGTCCCGCAGCCGGTGACGAGCGAATTTTACCGCCATTTTGTTTAAAGAAAATTGGTTTTTGTTTTTTTTAACTTTTGTTCTTGCAAGACGGAAGGGAGTAAATTTAATATGCACATAATTAGGGTTTAATTTTCTTGTTTTTGAGCGAGAAAAATTGCCTTTCGTTGGCCGACGCAATTCGACTTCGCTGTGAATATACCGGATGTCACAAAACTGTGGGAAATGAAAGAAAAGTACTGTGAATTTACCATAAAATTATTAAGTATGCTCGAAGGAGACTTTATTTTATTTTTGAAAATTAGTAGTTCAAAAATATTTTAAAAATCTGCGATGTCCAAATAAATCGTGAACCAATCCATTTATTTTGAAATAGAAATAATTAATTTTCACTATACTTTCAACTGTAATAAAAAAAATGCATTTAAGTTTTTTATACATACATACATATATATTCTCACGCCGGGGTAGACAGAGCACATGAATTAAAAAATCCAGTGCCTTGTTTAGCAATTTCAGGGTAACCAGATGGTCAAACGTGAGATTGTAGTGAGTAGTGTAGTGTAGTAAGTTTTTTATTCACAGACCAATCAAGTAATTTTTAACGCAGTATTCGCAAGTCTTAAGCTCGTCACACATTAAACAGATACGGTAAGATATCTGTTACAGAACATATATCTGTCAATATCGCTCCCTATACAATTCAATGAGCTACCACACACTGTGCAGATTTACCGTCAGGTATCTTTTGACATCGACATATGGAAAAATTGCATTTATACGCAGATAAAATATTATCGTATATGCGTAGTCTGTGACGGGCTTTAAGCGAACGAAACGTGACATAGACAAAACCATGACTATTTCAAGTTTCATAGTTACTTAGTTATTTATTTACGTGTGGTAGGAAAATTATATTAGCTATTTTCTCGAAGTGTTCCCACCATCTTACGTTAATGTACCCAAAGCTTCCGTCGTTCCTTTTTACTTTGTATTGACTAATTACACACGACACGCGTCTTCCCCGATTTTCACAAGTCCAATAACTGGCTAATCTCATTTATTAGCCTCCCAACAGCTACTGAATTATTAACCAATTTAAGGAGATTACTTGACCGCTACTTCCTAATCTTAAGAGGAAATGGAGCGGTCATATTTTGTATGGAAACGTAGTCCCCTGATTCCTCGCTGGATATTACCCGTAGAACAATGATTTTTTACATCAACAATCTAATGATATATTAGCATGTTCCTATGTTTTGATTTTTTGATTTATTTAATTATTAAGAGAGATATTAACCTTCAAAAACATGAAAAATTGGTTATTTTTTACCGTTGTATTCAAACGTCCACAAAACAATTTTGACGCAATTATATCAAAATAGAAGAACATAGGAACACAGCTATACTATTTCTTTATCTTTTAGTGAAAAAAAAACTAAAATCGGTTAACTTTTGGAGAAGAAATCAGGGGACTACGGAGCGTTGTTTTTGTGTAATTTTCATAGGTATTTTCGGTCCAAGCTGCAGTTGTCCCTATCGCACTCTGCGGGGGTGTTGAGGTTGGGGAGGTGGGATGTGTATGCACGTAGTGAAGTGACACGTGGTCGATAGTATTATCGATACTGTAGTGCTGTTCGTGGATATCGATATTTCACAGTCGTCACGATGAAATGTTTGCGCGAAGTTTACTTTAATGTATGTATAAGCAGATCATTGTATTTTAAAGTTGTTAGTAGTTATAGAACTTGTTAGTTTGTTTTTAAACTTTTCCAATACAAACCAATAATCATAATATCACAATGGTTCCCCACCATTAGCCCGAAAAAACTTAGCCCTAATTTCACTGGCCCTAAAGAAAAACAAAACAATTGGAGTCGGAATTACCAAATACTAGTCTGGATATACCACAGACTTATTAACCTGGTCAAGATAGACATAAAAACAGTGACAAATACAT
Organism: Adoxophyes honmai; assembly: GCA_005406045.1. Taxonomy (NCBI): domain Eukaryota; kingdom Metazoa; phylum Arthropoda; class Insecta; order Lepidoptera; family Tortricidae; genus Adoxophyes; species Adoxophyes honmai. The sequence goes on from BHDV01063462.1 coordinate 24,137, forward strand.
AAAATTCCGACAAAGCCAAATCTCCGTAGAAACCTCAGTTTTACCATAATGAATAAAGTGTCAAAAGTCCCCATTTATCCCATGTGAGCTAAGCGTGTTATTCGGGTTCAAATGTCAAAATTTTTGGTTTTTTGGGTTTTTCTCGAAAACGGTGAGTTTTATCAAAAAGTAACTCAAAGCCAAGTTGTAGATCTCAAAATATGCTATAAAACGGTCCTTACTAGTTTTTCTCTAAAACCCACCGTTTGCCAGATATTGCGCTCATAAAAATCACGGTCAACATCACATACTATACGAGGTAGTGCACTCGGCGCGTTTTTCTTAACGTGGTTTCCCCGGTAGGCTTATTCCACTAACATTTATGGCGTTATTTTCAGGAAAAATACTAATTTAATAGTATGAAGATGGTTGATATTGGTTATGGGGTCTAACTGACGTTCTATACTCGATAGAAATGTTAAATACCAGATGCCTGTGTTGGAGGAAGACGGGATAGTCATTATTGGCATCTGCTGTTCAATATTTCTATCGATTATAGAACGACAGTTTAACCCCATACCCAATTATCAATAGTCTTATACTATTAAATTAGTAATTTTCCTGGAAATAACGTTATAAAGTTTAGTGGAATAGGCTTACCGAAGAAACTACGATGAAAAAAATGCGCCAAATACACTACTTCGTAAGTGATTCTTATGAGCACAATATCTGGCAAATGGTGGGTTTTAGAGAAAAACTTGTAAAAAAACGTTTTATAGAATATTTTGAGATCTACAACTTGGCTTTGAGGTACTTTTTGATAAAACTTACCGTTTTCGAGAAAAATCCAAAAAACCAAAAATTTTGACATTTGAACCCGAATAACTCGCTTAGCTCCCACGCGGGCCCAGTGCGGATTGGGAACTTCACACACAACGTTGAATTACTTCGTCGCTGTGTGTAGGTTTCCTCACGATGTTTTCCTTCACCGAAAAGCTCGTGATAAATATCAAATGCGATATTGCACATAAATTCCGAAAAATTCAGAGGTGCGAGCCCGGGGTTTGAACCCACGACCCTCTGCTTGAGAGGCCACAGTTCGAACCGATCACTCATATGCTCACATGGGATCAATGGGGACTTTTGACACTTTATTCTTTATGGTAAAACTAAGTTTTCTACGGAGATTTGGCTTTGTCGGAATTTTCTGTACTTGTATTGTCTATCTTGACCAGGTTATATGTCAAAGTAGATAGAAAAAAGGTGGGACGCTTGGTTCTCATACAAATACAGGAACTCGCGGTATCTATTTCGATATAAGTTCGTGGAATGTACCTATTCTCTCTCGGTCCACTACTCGTGGTCACAACTGAAACCTAGCCGAGTTTGTTTTCTGTGGGGGTCCCAGTTCTAACCTAACTTACTAAACTTTTATGGCAGTAGTTTGCAGTTCTAAGATTTGCTAGATAGCCTAACCTAATTTTCTATCAGCAGTTTGTTTTCCGTTGGTGTCGCACTTTGAAAATTAGTGCAAATAATTATTAGGGTATTAGATGATTAGGTCTAACAACTAATTTGGGGTGTAAAAAATAGGTGAAAAAATAAAAATAAAATACAAAAAGAACTCTTTCGAACCGGATTTGAACCTGCGACCTATTAAGTTTAGAGACACCGCTGAACCAACTGAGCTATCGAAGGCTGACATTAGAAGTTGAAATTCTGATAAACTTTCTGCAACGTAATTGGTTTGCTGGGAATGGTACGCCTAAAATAAAAATAAAAATAGTGTCTGAGCCGCCGTGTTTCGCGCTTAGCTGTTGCCGCGCGGGGCGCGCGGGACAACGTGCACGTAAACATAGAGTTTCACTCACACATCGTAATGCGGTTGTGTAGGCGCGGCGCGACAGCAATAGATTTAGCAAATACCTATTTTTCAATTCGCTCGACCGGCATATTGCCTCTTAATGTGATTCTGCAAAACTCACCATTAGGCAAAGAATAATACAAACATCACGCTTGTATTCCCAAATGGGGTAGGCAGAGCAGAAAAAAAATGCTAGAAGCGGCCACTAATGCATGATTTCCACCAAACGGCCGGAATCGGAAAGAATTTTATGGTCTTTAAACGATACTAAACCTTACGGTCACTGTGTTTAAGTCTGCATTACCTTATTATTGTATTCCGTGTTCGCGGGCGACGTACGTCACCTAGCTTTTGTACGCTGCTTGGTAATGTAGACTTAAACACAGTGGCCGTAAGGTTCAGTATCGTTTAAAGACCATAAAATTCTTTCCAATTCCGGCCGTTTGGTGGAAATCATGCATAAACGTGAAATAGTCATGGTTTTGTCTATGTAAAGTTTCATGTGTTCTGCCTACCTCAGAGCACACGAAACGCTACATTGTCAAAACAAACACTATTTCAGGTTTAAATTCGACACTTCTGGCATACTATTGCTAGCTTGTCGCCTAAAATAGGTTACTTTAACTGTAATAAGGATCCTAACTCGCAAAAATTCGAAAACTTCGTATGATACTGATCCTTATCATACACATAGGTACGACGGATACTTTTGGGATCCTAATCAAACGCAGACGACAGGTTAACCTATTATATATCCTTAGTCGTCTCTTACGACATCCACAGAAGACATAAACCCAACACCACATTACACACACGGCAAATAATCACTCTTCTAATAAGGTTAAAATTTACTAGTATTTGCCCGCGGCTCCATCCTCCGCTCCGGTTTCGCTGTCAGCGCGTTTGCCGCTTAACTAGCAAACTAGGCTTATTAGAAGTGTCCGAAGATCACAGAGAGTCTATCTCGCGCGCGACTCTTATCTCTAATTTAGAGTATGTCTTCTCTTCAGGCAACCCATTCCCCGTAGCTACCAATGTTACCAGCTTAATAATCAAAATCTGCCAACATGTGAATTCACTAAGTGTCAGGATGATGGATGCCACTTTTAAAGCTGCGTTGCTAAAAGCTTTCCCTTAATTTAGAAGAGCGTATCTTCATAGCAAAATTGAGGCGCTTACGTCTTTATTCGTTGCCTTAATCGCTTCTAATACAAAAGGGGTGTAACTCCGCTGGAAAGTGGCGGTTATAAGGTCTTTTGTTGAGGGAAGGGGTTATGACAACACCTTTAATGCGTTCTTTGATATTCGGGAAAGGGAGGTACCTACAGCTGTAAGTGAAAAAGACAAGGTGCGAAACAATTTACGAGCGAGATAGACTACGACTATCATAAGCTAAGATAGAATTTTGATGTACTTAGCCGTGGTAGCCCAGCGGTTCGACATGTGCCCTCTCATGCAGAGGGTCGTGGTTCAAATCCCAACGGATATAATTTTTCGGAATTTATGTGCAAGATCGAATTTGATATTGATGGTTTTTCGTGGTATTTTGTTGCAAATTTTCGGCTTCGCTTAGCAACTTTTATACCATAAACCATTTTTAACAACGACGACATACATTATTATAATCACGATTGTGATCACATTAGAGGCTCCGCAAATGTTTTGACACGAACATAAAAAGCTACAAATTGTCCGCGCCTTTGGCAACCTTTTCCGCCCGCTGACCGACAACCCTATTAAAACGAACCGAAATTCAATACATTCCAGAAGGCCGTATAAATAAAATATCGGAATCCCAGAACGCGATCCAGGGCTGGCAACGTCATTGTGCCCACCAATTTCCTGGCGGCCAGCAGTAAACTGACCCGTTGGGTATAAAAATATTTTACGGCTGGTGTGAACACAGCCTTATCAGTTTGTTTACGGCCAGAAAACTCGATGTTCACGCCTAATAAAGGTACATTCGATATTTAAAACGTTCGATTTTTGAACGTATTTTATGATTTTTTTTCGTCAACGGCCGATGCGATTTTGTTTCTTTCTCATGCTTTAATTTTAGTAGTCAGGCATCACAGTCAAAGTGCCAATATATTAAGACGCTCTTTTTGTCTTGACATTAAAGTACACATAAGGTACCTGGGTCGAATATGGCCACGTTAAGGTTTGACACTAAATATAAAGCACTTGTATAATACTGGAAGTGACGAATCCCTATTTATTCGATAATGTGTTTATTTAGGTAATATATGGCAGGCACAAAAATATCTAGAATATAATAGGTCAGGGTTGGGAATTTATTTTTTGAAAGTCGGGAAAATGGCCATATTTCCGACAGTGTATGTCAATATGGCCAGATAATGGGCCATATTAACCGTATGAATTGATCATAGAAGTAATTTCTATACGTAAGGGGTAAGTCCTTTGTACACATACATAACCCCACGCTTGTATTCCTAAACGGGTTACACAGATCACAGAAAACTTTACATAGACTAATCTATGACTATTAAGACCTTTTGGGGCCACTTTCAAGTTTGGGCGTAAGGCTGGATATAAATGGTACAATACTAACAGGTTGCTAGCCCATCGACTACAATATAGCTTAACCCATTTCCTCAGTAACCTCTTGTGATATTCAGAGACGAAATGGAGAGGTGTAATTCTAAACCTCAGACAACACGTGACTTAGTGCGATACATTAAATTAATTAATTACATAAAATGGACAAAAAGAACAAAAAAAAATTTTTTTAACTAACAATTAGTAACCTAGTTCCTCAGGTCTATTTTGATATGTATTGTGGAGTTATATAATATTCTGTAAGGAGAAAGAAAGAAATAAAATTGAGAAAGACTGAAAACAAATATCTATATGATTAATATGGCCAGCTGCTACCGAAACTCAAAAACCAATAAGATTAATATGGCCACATAGTGGCCATATTTGCAGTTGTACTCACATTTTACTTAAAAGTTAAAAAACAAAAATATACAAAGGTAAGCTTGAAAAAAAAACATACCCATATAATTTGCGATTAGTAATGACAAAAATAGACTACATAGTTTTAGCTAAAAGTCAACAGAAACCAAAAAAACAATAAAACTTATGTGTGAATATTTGGATCCGTGACACGTGGTTTCTATCAACTGCCATTGCAGAAACATCGTTGCCGCAGGGAAGATGGTGGCAACACCTGAGCATTACTTACACTTAGACGTAACAGTGCATATAAACAAAGTTGTAGATCTCGCTACAGTTACGGCTGTGTAGGGGTATGGCCATATTTTTCGGCTGGCCATATTCGACCCAGGTACCTTATTTGGTAATTTGGATGTGTCGGTCTCTACGTTCCTGACTGGACACGGGATAAATGTTTTCAGGCAACTATTAGAACATACGTACAGTCGAGTTATATGAGCAAAACTGAGGGTTGAAAATATCTGTACACCTTTATGACATTGACAATAAGGTGCAAAAGTTTACATATTTGGCATTTGTCTGCTCATATATTTATGAACTGGACTGTACTCACAATCACGCCTGTGTTTCCAAATGGGGTAGGCAGAGCATACGAAACAAGATATAGCCAAAACCATGACTATTTCATGCGTCGCAGCCACTTCTAGCATTCTTTTTAGGTTGAAAAACTGATGGGAGAGGTATAATAGTGACAGGTTGCTAGCCTGTCGTCTAAAGCATACCTACGACATCGCCTCTTACGACATCCACGGAAAAAATTAAGAGATATTCTATCCCGGCACCACACAGGTACTATTAGCAGTCGATCGAAAATACCATTGGAGAGTCCAGCGTAGTACAAGCGAAGTACGCGCGTATTTAACGTTTTGCGACGAATTCGATCCTTCCGGACAATGTCTCAATAGGGCACCATGTATAGTCCAGCATCCTATACCAGCTACTACAAGAGTCCTCCATCCGTGGAGTGTTCTCAATACTGTGGACAACCGCTCTCCGCAATCAGGCTCATCATGTAATCCGATCATGACAATGACAAGAGGCCCTGTTATGCCTTTAAGCTGTCCTGTCTCTCAGCAGCAGCGATACCTGATGACTTTGATTACCTGTTTAGGGAATTTGTATGTGGTCGCTGTAGCAACAAATGTACGTATGTCAAAATTTTAAACGCACACGTCAAAACCGAGGCTATTTTGCATGTCGTAGCCTTAAAATAGGCGAAAAAAGTGTAATAATCGACTGCTGATGACTGAAAGGTTTGTCCGAGCCACCAACCGTCAAAATTATACTACTGTCAAATATCAGCGGCAGTTTTAATCGGTCTTATTTTAACTAACATTCAAAAAAATAAGCTAGAAGTAATTATGAAACGTGAAATATTCGTGGTTGTGTCTATGTATCGATTCTTGCTCTCTACTTCGGGAAGGATTCTTGCATGGTCCTTTAACTTCAGCCATTATTGCTTCTTGATATTCGCGATTGCGAAGGATATTGTGCAGAATCGCGAATAGGAATAAACAATAATAAGTGTAGCATGACCTTCGGGAATAAAGAGGTGATGTATGCATTCATGTATATAATTCGCGTGTCAACGTCAACACTGTCAACTGACTAGCTTGCAAGAGTTGCAAGCTACGTAGACAGTTCGACTTGACTAATAAATCATTTTCCGCACTAACATCAAAAAGGACTGAAAACAGTCCATTCGCTTTGTCACGCCGTGTTAATACTGATTCGCCCACGGCATTGTTACAGAACATTCGGAGCACAATCGAGCTCGTAACATCCAACCCCATCATTCGTGGGTCATATAATTTTATTAGCATGTTGTTTCCACTAAACGGGCCCTACCACACGTCGGCATTAGGTGTAAGTAAACAAATGTAGTCTGTTATTAACACAGTGTAGTTCCCGGCATTTGATTTAGCAAGAATCATCAGACTCTCAAGTATTTTTTCGTCTCTTAAGTGAGTGAGACCAAGTTAGAAGTGTATCCGAAAGCGTCGAGCAAGTATGACGAGAAGGATGAGTGTGAATGAATTGAAAGAAGTCTGCAAGAATGACAGCGAATGGCGCTCTGTTGCCTCAGCCGACTCCGCAGGGAATAGAGCGTGATGTCTACGAGTATAATAATATATGAATATTATATTTATTCTTCTAAACAGAGACCTCATCTCATAATACGATGAAGCGTAAATCCACTTAATTAATGACTTAACTCTAAAAACTTTCAAGTTGATGGAGATGCCAAACTTTTTGACGTCAACTTTGAATATGTCTTAATTTTATATGGCAACTTTCCCGTTGTGAGATCTCCAGAACTTGTTTCTTCAAGTTACGTAATAAACAGGAGTTGTGAATATTCAATTGTTTTAATTGTTTCGTGACTTGGATTTTGGGTATTGTCACCAACACTAATATCTGACTCAACAAAGCTGCATCATAGTCTGATACGACTCTATTCTAGGGCCAGTGAGACGCATTTGTTATTTTGCGCGCTCCGCTTTGTGAGATAAAAATGCTGTTTACTGCACGATCTGCGCAGGTGAAGAAATCAAAGTATCAGAATTAGATGTCAAATTGTATGGAAAAAGAGGATGAAAACGTACACTAAGAAAGTTATTTATTAAGTAGTTAAATAATGTTTCAGGACCTTTTCAGCTGTTAAAGCTTTCACCTTTTTAACAACTGAACGTCGAGTTCCTTCAGTAGTGGCTGCAGTACAACCCCACTGTCCGCGAGTCATTAGGCGTCTAACGCTTCCACCGGGCGGGGACAGATTTACGTTTACAGTTAGTGTTTATTTATACTTCAATTACTTACATCACGCCCGTATTCCCTAATGGGGTAGACAGAAACACAAGACGTTGCATGGGCAAAACTATGTTTACTTCCCAACATGTTGTAGCCACTTTTAACTGTTTTAAGTTTAAGTTACATAGACCAAAAGGAAGTAAGAGTATATTTCAATGAAAGAGCTCTCCAGGCGGCTGGTTGATGCAACCGGAGACCGAAGAGCTGGCAACTTCCTCGCTCAACGCATCAGCATTGCGATACAGCGAGGAATCGCTGCCAGCGTCTTTGGAACCATGCCTCGGGGGTGCCCATTTTTAAATATAGTTTAGATTTAAGTTTAGTTTTTAAGTTAGTTTCATAAAATTTTAATTGTTTTTGTTTTGTACATATTTTCCTGTCCTGAGAATAAACTCCAGTAAGAGTTAGCTTGTCTTGTGTGATGTCGGAATAGAATAATACTTTTCCATTTCTTCCGTCGATGTCGTAAGTGTCGTTAGTCGTGGAGGCGACTAAGGAATCCGGTTAAGGTATATTTTAGGAGACAGGCTAGCACCTTGTTTCTATTATACCTGCCAACTCAAAATTTAAAAAAAATGCTAGAAATAGCCACGAAACGTGAAATAGTCATGGTTCCGTCTATGTAGCATTTCCAGCGCTCTAATCACCCCATTAGGGCGTACATGCATGATGTATCTATGTATGTATGTAGCTTCCACAGTGTTGCAGGAATCATTTGGTTGGATAGTACTCGGCTACCGCTTTCTGTCTCTTTCGATATATAATCACCGCGTCATTTTTATTTGAGCCATTTATCATTGAAAATGACCGGAAGTGGCATCGGAACGAGGCAAGTAACATTCCTCTGACACGACATCCAGGAAACTTTATAAGTCCAATTAACAATAAAAATTAAAATCGCTTCAAATCGGCGCGCGCGCTAGCGGCTTATTCTGGTTTTACTGTCACTTTTCGTTCGCGTAAACTACACGTAGAATTCTAATAAAACTTTGATAACCACTGGGTTAAAGACTGACTACGACACTTAAGCCATTATTGCTTCTTTCTATTCTCGATTCTGCACAATATTCTCCGTAGCTGTCTTTGAAAATTGTGCAGAATAGCGAATAGAAAGAAACAATAATGGCATAATTTTATTGTCGGATAATCCACTTCGAAATTTTATGTTCCTGATGCGATTCTCGGTTGAGGCAGATATTGGTGCGATGAACAACACTTGTATTTTTTTCTTGAGATTTGGGTGTCTAATAATTACAGTACCTATTTGTCGATATATAAATATTTTTATCCGTTTCTTAATTAAGTACCCATAAAGAGTATAATTTATTATTATGCATTTTTTTAAACTTCCACTTTTTTGGTCAGTCAACAAATTAAATGTTCATTTTAAAATTATATATGTTATGAATTAAGTGATATTAGTTAACAGGACATTATTCTAGACATAGTAAAATTAAACTAAAGTATGATTTTTTTTCTTTGTTTTCAGGTAAAAATATTCAACTACTAAGTTCACATTGGGTAAAGTTGTATTCTAAGATGGGTTCTAAACAGGCGACATTTCCACCGCAAGCAACAAGTTGCCTGCCACAATTGCCATAAAACTTTTCCTTGTTAGATGCTCCTTTATTTCAACTAAGTCAAAACGAATAAATCCATATTCGGAATCGGCGGCGTCACTGTAGCGTGTATTACCGATTCTTTCACCTTACGCAATCGCGTGCGCAACTTCACTAACAATAATGCTTGAGGCGCAAGTGACAAGCTACAAACAAAAGTGACACTTTCTCAAAATGTCTAAAAACATGTGTTTTTTCAGAATACAAGCTCGTAAAAAAATTAAACATAAAACTAATGTGAGACTCACTCATAGTGAAATAAAACGGGTCTACTAACGTCTTTATATCGAGATTAGATCGACATGTTAGGGGCCTATTCGTGACGATGACGACGTAAACGACAGGCACTGACATAGTTACATTTTCTTTATTTATAGACTATTCTTTGCTACACCGTCTATATATATAAGTCCTTCCTCAAAACTCAACCTATCTCTACCGAATTTCATCAAAATCGCATGCGAGGTGAAAAGAGAAAAGTAACTAAGATATCTGCATTTTTTTAAACTAGACGTACTCCGCGACTCCGTCTTTCACGTGGATCTTTGCCTTTTTTACGGGATAAGAAGTGGCCCATATTCTTTTTTGGGACTAAAAATATCCCCATACCAAAAATGTCATTGAAATCAGTTACTTGGTTTAGTTGTGAAATTGCAACCGGCAGCACAGAATAGATAATAGTACAAGTACAGAAACCTCACTGCTTTGATTTTCACAAATGCCGCCTTTTTATGTGCCTACATAATTATTATTAACAAACGGACCGCACGCTCGCAGCCG